>JAMKCH010011918.1:0-107607 GCA_023653785.1 Ophioderma brevispina | reverse complement strand
TATGGGTGAACACATATTTGGGTCAAAGGTCACGTGGGCCAATTATAAAGGGCATTCTTTGAAATTGTCGGAACTCTATAGAAGCCTTTTTCTGCCACAGAATAAGTGCCATAATCACCAGATGTTATCAAAAGAACCACTGACCCAAGAACCTTAAATGTGTACACGATGGGGTCAAGGTCAAATGTGGTCCGATAAAGGGCATTCGTCAAAATTCTAATAAATTCTTCTTGTTCCACAAATCAATTGCCTATAATCCAAGACTTGTTCAGAAGACCGCTGACCCCAGGCCCCTATGGGGTGTACACAGAAGTTTGATCGAAGGTCATTAAGGGGTCATTACAGGGACACTTCCGGTCCGGTCGAATTCAAAAATTCATATTTGCTATATATGCAATGTAGCATGGTCACGCGACTATGCATATGAAGCAGCTGAGACCCTTCACCAAAGATGTGGCTCAACATGGGGGTCAAAGGTCATTAAGGGGGAATTCTAGTCAAAAACCAAAAATATTCTAAATAATTCAAAACATTTTTTTATCTCAAAACTCAAACATAGTACATGACTTTAACTTTCAGATAGCATTCATGTTAACCTGGTGTATGCAATGTATTTTTATTGGAGGTCAAAGGTCATTAAAGTGGCACTTCCGGTCGTCATGTGAAAACTTCAAAAATTCATATCTGTCATTTGCAAGGTATCATGTCACGTGACCCATGCATATGAAGCAGCTTCAGACTATTCACAAAATTTGTGCTCGGTATGGGTTAAAAGGTTCATTTTATCCACACGAGTGTAGGTTCGTGCTATTCGAGCAAAATTTGCCTCTAGTTTCTTTCTTTGTTTCTCAATTTGTCAAAATGCTACTAGTACCAAAAGTGAACCCCATATCAACCAAGTTGTTCATGAAGAACGCTGACCCAATCTTCATTTCGTTGTACTCAATTGGGGTCAAAGTCACGTAACCGTAAGTAAGCCGCCATCGTTGTAAAAATCTTAAAAGCCTACTTGTTCTCTATCTAAACAGACAAACGCTATAGATTCCCAATTTGTTCACAAGAATCCTTACCATCTTTCATATCGGATGTACACAGAAACACGTCGGAGCTCATTAACACATTCAAAATAGCGGCCATATCTAATTAATATTGCAAAAAATGCTATATCTCAAAAACGATTGAAGACTTGGATTGGTGATGTCTGTGCAAAAGTTGCAGCTAGTGTTGAGACGAATCATATGACAGAATATTGGCTCCAAGGGTCATCCTGTAACTATGCAAATGATCTAACTATGAACAACACTATAATTCATCAACCAAATTAGGTATGTCATATTTGGTCACAAGAACCACTGTATAAAGCATTATCCGTGCTCACAACTTGGGGTCAAAGGTCAAATGGGGTCATCTGAGGGTCAAATCTGAAAGACGCTTAATTGGACTAATCTAATTATGCCATCCGGGAAAGGCATCGATTGAATTATGAAAACGAGTCCACAGTGACCCCGCGCTGTGACCCATCGTTTAGGGGTCAAAGGTTCAAAAGATGCCAATATCAAAATTGACCCAATTGCCTGAAATACCATATACCAACTATGGTCAGTGGCACATTGGGTGTACACAATTTTGATCAGTGATCAGCACAAAGTATCCCTTAACATGACATTTAAACAGAATGTTTTTGCCTAGTCAGCAGCACGTGTCATTTAATCCCACAGCTAGGTTTTCTTGCTCCTTCGAGTCACAATTTGCCTCTAGTTTGTTATTCTAGTGCAAGTCAAATTCCTTTGAACCAAAGAGTATGTAAACTTTTTTCACACATTTCGAGTGACCCTTTTTCCTCAACCTTCCTTTTTTGGTGCCCCTCCTCTGTTTTTCTTTTCTCTCATTACGGCGGCCTTCAGCCGTCTATTCTGGTTTTTGATGGGATCTCTTTTCCTTTCTTTACAAGGCGGCCCGCATGGCGCCTTGTTCTGTTTCTGATGAGTTCTTCTTAAGTTAGGCGTTCGCCTAACTTATTGTTTCTTGCGTTTCTTGTCTTTTCTTTCTTTCTTCTTCTTTTTCTTTTCTTTCTTTCTTCTTTCTTACTACCACTACTCCTCCTTAACGGCTCGACCTCTAATGAACCTAACTCGCCTCAGAGATGACCTGGAGTGTGCTTTGTTTGGGGTCCGAGGTCACGTAGGGTCAACAGAAAGGTATGGGTCCGATAGGGTCACTTTTGGGTCATTAAGGGGCACTTCCATTCTTAATGTGAAAATGTTCAAAAATCTTCAATCTACTAATGCAACGTTGCATGGTCACGTGACTCATATATATGAAGCAGCTTAGACCCTCCACAAACGTTTGCTCCCATGTGGTCAAAGGTCATTAAGGGGAATCTAGTCAAAACCAAAAATATTCTAAATTATTCAAAAATTTTTATCTCAAAACTCAAACATATACAGTGACTTTTAAACTTTGCATCAGATATGCATTCATGTTGACGCTGGTGTTAGCAAGGTATTTTTATTTGAGTCAAAGGTCATTTAAGGTCATTTTCCCTGTTTTAGATGTAATAATATCAAGATTTTTATCCTCCAGAACTAAGGCACATAGTAGATCTACAGATCCTCTCCCACAAATAAAGGCTACATCACAGCTTTGGACCCAGATCCACAATTACCAATTACGGGGCATTCCCAGGAAACCTATATTACGTTATGCTCAGGCTCTAACAAATTTAAAATCACTTGGCAAGCTGAATGGTAGTCTTGGAGTAAAGAATGTCATTTGTGACCCTCTTCATGCTACCTACTCTTTTTCGATCACGGTCACAAACCGCCTAAATTTCGCGGCTCTTGCATAGCGCAATAGCTCTAGTTGCTGTTTTCTTTCTGTCTTTCTCTTTCTTACAACCACATCCACTTCTCCTCCTTAACGGCTTGACCTCTAATGAACCTCTAACTCGCTCTGAGTAATACCTATGGCCAAAAGCTATAATGCATTGTGCTTTGTTTTGGGTCAAGTCACGTAGGGGTCACAGGGGTCAAAGTGTGATTTTCTTTAAAATGTATCCCCTCCTACATTTTAACTATTGCATGGTAACGGACTCCTGCATATGAAGGGCAGCTTGAGAACCCTTTCATAAAAGGTACGGGTCGAGATACAATTTTGGGGTAATTAAGGTGCACTTGCTTCCGTCTTAATGGAAAAATTTTAAAAAAAATCTTCAATTAACTAATGCAACTTTGCCTGGTCAGTGCTCATATCTATGATGAAGGCAGCTTAATAGACCTTCCACAAACGTTGTGCTCCCGGGCCATGGGTTCAAAGGTTATTAAGGGGGAACTTCTGGTCAAAAATAAAAAATATTCTAAAATATTCAAAAATTTTATCTCAAACACTCAGAGTACAGTGGACCTTAACTTTCCAGATATGCATTCGCCATGTTACACTGGTGTAAGTGTATGCAAGGTAATTTTTATTTTGGAGGTCAAAGGTCATTTAAGGTCATTTTCTGTTTGAAGGTAAAATAATATCAAAATTAAGTTAGGCGTGTTCCCGCTTAACTTATTGTTTTCTTGCTGATTCTTTAAGTTAGGCGTTTCGCCTAACTTATTGTTTTCTTGCCGTTTCTTAAGAATTTATGCGTTTCGCTAACTTATTGTTTCTTGCTGTTTCTTTCATTACAATACGGCCATCAGGCGTCAGGACGGTCATCAGGCCGTCTTGTTCTGTTTTTGATGCGTTTCTTAAGATAGGCGGTATCGCCTAACTTACCGTTGTTCTTACCCGTTTCTTTCTTTCTTTCTGACAATTTTTCAATTGCTTCTTCCACATTCTGATCGGATTTAATTAAACCACAATTGTCACAAGCAGGTTTGTTAATCGGTTCAAAAGTTATGCTTTGTTTGGTGTCAAAGGTCACGTAGGGTCAACAGGGGTCAAAGTTATTTACTGTATGAAATTTTAAAACAAGGTCAAATGAGAAAATCTGTTTAGCCCATCTCATAGGCTTGATGCGAGTTCAATCAAAGTCAGTCATGCTTCATTCAATCACTTGAACCCTGGTTTAGGGGTCAAAGGTCAAATACTTCTTCAAATACGGTTACACATCAAATCACTACTCCTCCTACAGATTAAGCACCTGATCTTGTGATCGTGCATAGGAATCAATCTTGAGGGACCCCTTTACAAAAAGTTATGGGTCAAGAGGTCATATGGGGTCAATCTGAGGTCACAGGGGTCAAACATATATACTACTGTGGGTAAAATTTAAAATTAGGCAATAAAAATCTGTTTAGGCCATCTCATAGGACTTGATGAGAGGTCAAAAAAGTCCATGACTTCATCACTTTGACCCATGGTTTAGGTGTCAAAAAGGTCAAATTACTTCAAATTAAGTTACATTTCAAATCACCACTCCTACAAAATGTAACATGATCGGTGTGATTTATAATGCATTAAATTGACTTGGGAATTTACAAAATAATGGTTAAGAGGTCAATTCCTGGGGTCATCTAGGTTTATTCTTCCCCGCCTAACATATACGTGCTCTTGCAAAGACCACTAAGTCTAGTTACAGACGCCTTCAGGCCGTCGTGTTCTGTTTTTGATGGGTTCTATCTTTCTTTCTTTCTCTGATTCTCTTTCGGGCAACACGTCATTATTGCGTCGAGCTCGACTGGTTTGAGACGTATTCTAACTAGACTTTTGCACCAAATGTACCACTGAGTCTTCCCATTTATTCAATATGACTTGACCCCTGTGGGGTCCATCTAGGGGCCCAATGTGATTGTTCTTGAAACTGTTCCTCCTCGCTACATTACATACAATTGGCATGGTAACGTGACCTCATGTTGTGAAGCAGCTTTGAGACCCTTCACAAAGTTATGGGTCAAGCGGGTCCAATCTGGGGTCCATAAGGGGGTCCCTGCCGGGCCTAATGTGAAAAATCTTCAAAAATAAGCTATCTGGTAAGCAACGTTGCATGGTCACGTGACTCATACATATGAAGCAGCTTTAGACGCCTTCATCAAACGTTGTGCTCGCATGGGGGGGTCAAAGGTCATGAAGGTCATTTTTCTGTTTTAAGGTAAAATAATATTCAAGAATTAAAGTTCGGCGTGCGCTTAACTTATTGTTTCTTGATGATTCTTTAAGTAGGCGTTTCGCCTAACTTATCGTTTTCTTGCCGTTTCTTAAGTTAGGCGTTCGCCTAACTTATTGTTTTCTTGCTGTTTCTTTATGACAAGACGGCCATCAGGGCCCGTCAGGCCATCAGGCCGTCTTGTTGGTTTGATGGCGTTCTTAGATAGGCGGTATCGCCGAACTTACTTTGTTCTTACGGTTTCTTCCTCTTCTGACAATTTCAAGTTGCTTCTTCCACATTCTTGATCGGATATTTAAACCACAATGGTCACACGCATGGGTTTGTTGAATGGTTCAAAAGTTATGCTTGTTGGGGTCCAAAAGGTCACGAGGGGGCACAGGGGTCAAAGTTATTAAGGTAGGAAAATTTAAAACAAGGTCAAAAGAAAATCGGTTAGCCTCTCATAGGCCTTGAGGAGCGGTCAACTAAAAGTCAATCATGGACTTTCATCACTGACCCATGTTTAGGAGTCAAGGTCAAAATACTTCAAAATTACGTACAACATCAAACACTACTCCTCATACAGAATTAAGCAACCTGATCTTGTGAGTCGTTGATATGAATCAGCTGAGCCCTTTACAACAGTTATGGGTCAATAGGGTCAATATGGGGTCATTGGAGGGTCACAGGGGTCAAAACTAATATACTGGGTGTAAAATTAAAATTAGGTTCAAATAGAAATTCGTTTAGCCCCATCTCATAGGACTTGCTGAGAGGTCAATAAAGTCAATCCTGACTTCAATCACTGACCCTGGTTTCGGGGTCACAGGTCACAATACTTACAAATTTAAGGTAATTTCAAATCACACTCCTACAAATGTACATGATGTGTGATTATGCATTATGCTTGAGGACAATTTACAAAAGTAATGGGTTAGAGAGGTCAATCTGGGTCATCTAGGGTTATTCTACCCCGCCTAACTTATACGTGCTATTGCAAAGAGCACTAGTCTAGTTACAGACGGCTCAGGCCGTCTGTCTGTTTTGATGGGTTCGTTATTTCTTTGTTCTTCTTTCCGGCAACACGTCAATTATTGCGTCTAGCTCAGACATGGTTTGACGTATTATCTAATTAGACTTGCACCAAATGACAACTGGTCTTCCCATTTATGTCATATGACTTTGACCCCTGGTGGGGTACACTAGGGTCACAGTGTGATGTCTTGAAACGTATCTAGCTCCTACAGTTTTACATTGAATGGTCAAAACGTGACTCATGTATGTGAGGCAGCTTTGGACCCTTACCAAAAGTTATGGGTCAAGCGGTCAATCTGGGGTCATTAAGGGGGGCACTTCCGGTATTTAATGTGAAACATCTTCAAAAATCGATATCTGGTATATGCAGCGTTGCATGGTAACGTGACTCATTCATCTGAGCAGCTAAGACCCCTTCACAACGGTGTGGCTCGGCAGGGGGTCAAAGGTCATTAAGGGGAAACTTTTGCGCAAAAACAAAAACCAAAATATCAAAAAATTTTCTATCTAAAGTTAAACATAGTAGAGTGACATTACCTTAAGATATGCTTTATGTACCTGATGTATGCAAGATTTTATTAAGGGGGTGCAGGTCATTTCGGTTGTAGGCTAATAACCTTCAGAATTTTTATTCTCGAAAACAACATATAATGATTTTTTTTTAATTAATGGCCCAAGGCATTTTTGGTGTATATGAGGTTTTTTTTTCATTTTGGGGTCAAGGTCACTAAGGGGGTCAGATGGTCTTGTCATTTGGTAAAAAATGCTAAAAATCAGACCAATGGGCTATATCTCAGCCTATAGAAGAAGATAAAGGGCGTTATGGCTGCAGTGATTGTAACCATTAATGTTTAAAAGGGTCGATGATAGTCTCAACCCAGTTCAAGGTCAAAGCGTCAAAATCTCAAAACAAGCTCGATTGCGCTGAAAATTGTCAGGGATAATCCTTATGGCATCATAAATAAGATCAAGTACAGGTGACCCCATCCGTGACCCAAGGGTCGCGTTATAGGGGTGAATGAAATGTGGAAAAGGTCAAATCCCTGACATGCTGGATTGAGTTGAAAACTCATAATTTACTCCTTGTAAAAATACATTTAAGGACATTTGTGACATTATTGGTGAAGTAGTTACAGGTCAAGGTCAAGTCCACCTCAAGGTTCATTAAGCGGGTCACCATCAATCCCAATAGCGCCGTCTGTAAATGATCGTCCCCAGGTCTAGTTACAATGCGGCCTTCAGGCGCCTTGTTCGGTTTCTGATGCGTTCTTTACAAGACGGCCTTCAGCCGCCTTGTTCTGCTTTTGATGGGTTCTTTCTTTCTTTTCTGGCCAACAAGTTCAATTATGTTGCGTCTAGCTCAGTCATGGTTTGACTATTCTGACCAGACTTGCCACCAAATGACGCTGAGGCATCCCATTATGAAATATGACCTGACCCTGGTCGGGGTCATCTAAGGGTCACAGGTCAAAAACCTGGGTGATTTTTCTTTAAACTGTAGATCATCCTACAGGTTACCCTGCATGGTAACGGGCTCAGGTATATGAGAGCTTAGACCTTACAAAAGTTATGGGCGATCGAGAGTCAATCTGGGGTCATTGAGGGGGCACTTCCGGTCTTAATGTGGAAAAATACTTCAAAATATCTTCAAAAAGGAGCTATCTGCTAGTATGCAACGTGGTATGGTCACGTGACTCAGAAATATAAAGCAAGCCTTAAGACCCTTCATAAAACGTTGTGCTTAGCATGGGGTCAAAGGTATTAAGCGGTCCACTTCCGGTAAAAAACAAAAATATCCAAAATATTTCAATTTTTTTTTTAATTTTTTATAAAAGATTTATTTTTCACTTTCAGATTGTTCAGGTTACCTGGGTATACAAAATATTTTTATTTTGGGGTCAAAGGTCATTTAAGGTCATTTCCGGTTTTAAGTAAATAATTTTAAGAATTTTTCTCCAGAAATAAGCATAGTAGAATTTTTTATTTGCAGTGAACAATGCATTTTTGTGTGTGTACACATAGGTTTTTTTTATACGGGATCAAAGGTCATTAAGGGGTCAAAGGTCAATTTTGCCAGAAAGGAAAGGCTAAAAAATAGGATTTGCGCACAGTTTCGTCAAAAAATGGCAATATTTTCAGCCAAATTAAAATTTCATGTGCAAAAGACCAGACGTGATTGAGTACAAAACCAGCCCGTGCCATCAACGCAGAAATGGCCTCAAAATCCAGTCTACTATTGACAAGTTTCAATATTGAACCCTTATAGTATAATACGTTTCATGCAAATTAGTCGTTGCTAGACGCGTACTGCTATAGGTGGCGCGGGTTATATTACGATTTGGGTTTTTGGGTGTTAACTAATCAATTTTGCCCGCTTTTCCTATATTATATCAATGCAGAAATTTCACGCTTTCCTTTGACACCAATTTTAATCCTTAGTCGAAATAGTGATCACGATAGTCGCCTACTAAAAATGTTCGTGGCTGTTTTTAAAAAAAGGAATGTACTTTGTATCCCACCGATTGGCATGAACGATTAGCTCCATCCTCCCACCACCATGTAGGTCCCCCACCACTTCACACACAACTTGGTATAATTGATGCAGTGAAACTCATGGTCGCCAAAGTGTTGCCGCATTTAGTTTGAATTAAAGTCCGATACCGGTTGCGCACTATAGAAGATAGCTATACAAGTAAAGCGGGAACCTGTTTTTACAAGACCGGCCTTCAGAGCCCGCCTTGTCGGTTTTTGATGGGGTTCTTACAAGGACGCCATCAGGCCGTCTGTATGTTTTTGAGGCGTTCTTATTTACAAGACGGCCTTCTGCCGTTGTTTGGTTCTGATTGCGTTGCTTCTTCTTTATGTCAAACACTTCAACAGGTCTAGCTACGTCATGGTTTGACGTATCTGACCAGATCTTACACCGAATGACCGATGAGGAATCCCATTTTTATGTCACATGACATTTGACCCCGGTCGGGGTCATCTAGGGGTCACAGGGGTCAAAAGTTGTGATTTATCTTAAAACGTTTCAGCGCCTACCATGATTACATGCACTGTGGCAGAATCATGCATGTGGAGCATCTTGAGACCCTTCACAAAAGTTATGGGTCGAGAGTCAATCTGGGTATTAAGGGGCACTTCCGGTCATAAGTGTGAAAAATCTTTATAAAAATCTTCAAAAAATAGCGATCTGGTATATGCAACCTTGCGTGGTCACGTGACTCAGACATTTAAAGCAGCTTAAGACCCCTCACAAACGTTGTGCTCCGCATGGGGGTCAAAGGTCATTAAGGGGGAACTTCCGGTCAAAAAACCAACAAAATTCACAAATATTCAAAAATTTTTTATCTCAAAACTTAAACATAGTACGTGACTTAACTTTCAGATAGGCATTCATGTTATTGGTGTAGGGCAAGGTATTTATTTTGGGGGTCACAGGTCATTAAGGTCATTTCCGGTTTAAGGTATAATCAATCAGAATTTTTATCTCCCCCCAGAACTAAGCTAGTAGCATTTTTTGATGTGCATGGAACAATGCATTTTTGTTGTGTACAAAAGGTGATTTTTTTTATACCGGGATCAAGGGTCAATAAGGGGTCAAAAGCAATTTTGCCAAAAAGCTAAAATATAAGACCACCAAATTGGATTTTCTCCATAGAGGACAGATAAAGCCCGTATTAATACAGTGATGTAACCTAATAGTACCGAGGTGTATGTAGTCTCGAACCCAAAGGTCAAAGTTCAAGTCCAAAATTTACAAACAAGCTCCGAGTGAAACTGCAAATTTGACAGGAATAATCTCGTGATATCGTAAATACAGGGGGCCCAAAAGGGGCAAATGCCGACATGCTTGGATGAGTAAAACCAATGATAAGTTCCTTGTAACGCTGTTTAACACACTGCTTCCCTCTGATCTTCTTCCGACCGGGTTTCTTTTAAAAACGATACAGAATCAACCTTGGTACGCATTCACACCAAACTCGGTCAGAGAACAAGTGTCAGAGCTTTGTATGGGTGTACACAGTCGGTCAAAGGTCACGTAGAGGTGATTACGGCCAATTAGGTCAACATCCTAAAAATACATCTTCTCCTACAAAGAGCGGCGCATGATGAGATGCTGCCAGATCGCTATGATCAAGGTCTATGGGATATACACAGATTTGAGATCAGTGGTCAGGAAGGGGTCATTTGAGTCATATTCGTGATTTTATGTCTAGGGATTACGCCAGTTTCCTCCAAATGCAATATTTTCAGCCAAAATGAAATTTTCATGTGCAAAAGAATCAGACGTGATTGAAAGTAACAAAACAAGCCCGTTCCAGCAACGAGAAAGACCTCAAAAATCCATTCTATATGCTAGTTTCAATATTCACAACCGCATCTACTATAATACAGTGTTATATCAAGCATTCGTCGTCTGATAGACCGCCGTACGATATAGGTGGCGCGGTCTCTCTTACGATTTGGGATTGTAAAGTTAACCAATTTTCCCGCTGTTCTAATTATATCAAGGCAGAAAATTTCACAGATTCATTTGACACCAATTTTACTTCCTAAGTCCCCAATAGTCGACAAGCTATCGAATAAAACATGTTGGCACGGTTGTTTTTTAAAAAGGAGTAATTAGTTATCTCCAGAATTTTTGCTGTGACTTTTAGCTTGTTCCCCCCCCCCATTATTTTTAGGTCCTCCCCCCCCCCCTTCACACACACAAACACGATATACTTCATTGCAGTAAGCACCTCCATCCCATGACATGCGTGGAGTGCGTTTGAAACTCAACAATATTGTTCCTGTAAAGTTGTTAACACGTATAAATACATTTAATGCAAATTGTGACATAATGGGAAGTTAAGGGGTCAAAGGTCAAGTCACTCAAGGGGTCATTATAAGGGGATCACCATCCATTCCCAAGACGGCCGTCTTGTAAATTAGATCTGTTCACAGGTCCAGTTCTTTGCAACCCTTCAACAACGTCTAGCTCAGTCATGGCTTAACGTATTCTGACCAGATTTAAACCAAAGGGACCGTGAGGCATTACCATTTATGTCAATGACTTGACCAGGTCGGGGTCATCTAGGGGTTACACAGTGTTTTTATCTTTAAAAAGTTATCAGCGCCTAAGCATTACAATGCATCTGTGACATGACTCCTGCATATGACGTAGTTGGAACCTTCACAAAGTTAGGGGTGAGAGGGTCATCTGGGGTCATGAAGGGGGGACTTCCGGTTTAATGTGAAAATCTTCAAAAAACCTCAAAAATGCGAATCGTATCATGCAATGTACCATGGTCCACGTGACGATACATACGAGCAGCTTACGGACCTGCAAAAACGTTGGGCTCGGCAGGGGGTCTCACAGGTTCATTAAGGGGAAAGTCCGGTCCAAAACCAAAATATTCAAAAATTTTATCTCAAACCCAATAGTACAGTGACTAAACTGCAGATATGAGTTCCTGGTCCTGGTGTAGCAAGGTATTTTTCATTGGAGGTCCAAAGGTCATTTCCGGTTTTAGGTAAATATTTCAATAAGTTTTATCTCCAGAACGAGAGCATATTAGAATTCTTTTATTTGCATTGGGAACAATGCATTTTGTTGTGTACACAGCGTTTTTTTTTTATAACGAGATCAAAGGTCATTAAGGGGGTCAAAGGTCAAATTTTGTTCAAAAAATTATAAATAAGACCAAACTTGGTTATATCTCGGACTATTGAGGACAGATAAAGCCCACTATTGCTGCAGTGATGTACCATTAATAGTAGGAGGGTCTCTGATAGTCTCGACCACAAGGTCTGCAAAAGTCAAAATCTACAAACAAGTCCGATTGAGCTGAAATTGTCAAGGGATCTCCTTGTGGATAATTAATACAGAACAGTTACAGTTGACCCCATCCGTGACCCAGGGGTCATCGTATAGGGGTTGAAAAAGGTGGTAAGTCCTCCTGAATGCTTGGATTGAGTTGAAAACTCAATAATATTGATCCTTGTGTAACAGTTGGTAACAGTAAAAATAATACATTAATGACATTTGTGACCAATTGGGGAAGTTACAGGGGTTAAAGGTCACGTCACCTCAGGGTGTCATTAAGGGGATCACCATCCCTTCCCATGCGGCCGTCTTGTAAAGTAGATCTGTTCCCAGGTCTAGATCTTTCTTCTTCTTACAACCATACCTCCTCCTTAACGGCTTTCTTGACCTCTAATGACCTCACTCGCTCAGAGTAATGACATGGCCACAAGATATAGCAGTGTGCTTTGTTTGGGGTCAGAGGTCACCTAGGGGTAAAGTGTGATTTTCTTTAAAATGTATCTCATCTTACAGTGACATGCATGGTTACCGTGACTTAGGCATATGAAGCCGCTTGAGACACTTCAGAAAAGGTATGGTTCGAGGAGGGTCAATTTTGGGTCATTCAAGGGCCAGCCCGTCGTAATGTAAAAATTTCAAAAATCTTCAATCGATAATGCAACGTTGCATGGTCACTGACATATTAGAAGCAGGCTTAAGCCCTCCACAAACGTTTGTGCTCGGCATGGGGAGTCAAGGTTCATGTAAGGGGAACTTATCTGCGTAAAAACCAAAAACAAAAAATATTCTTAAAATATTCAAATTTTCTCTCAAAACTCAATAATAGTACAGTGCTTACCTTCAGTATGCATTCATTGTACCTGGTGGATGCAAGGTATTTTTATTTGGAGGTCAAATGTCATTTCTGTTTTGAAGGAAAGAATATCAAGAATTTTATCTCCCGAAACTAAGCCTAGCTAGAAACTACAGATTCCTACTCCCACAACTTAAAGGCTATCATCACAGAATGGACCCAGAGCCCAACATTACACTTAAAGGGGGCATTCCAAGGACGAAGGGAAAACCTATATTAATTATTGATCATGCTCTAACACATAAAATTCGATTGCAAAATCTGATGGTACCTCTTGACTGACAAGATGAAAGGAATGTCATTGTGACTCTTCATGCGACCCAAACTCTTTTCGAAATCACAACGTCACACAAAACGCCTAACTTTCGCGCTCTTGCAAGAGTGCATTTAGCTCTAGTTCTCTACATCCACTTACTCAAGACCTCTAGAGTCTATAAAAACTTTAAACATCCAAGTCCTAGCCCCATCCTACGACACCCCTTGGTTGACGTATTTTGACTAGACTTTCATCAAATGCCCGCTGACCCGTCCCATTTATGTGATAATAGGACATGGACCCCTGTCTGACCTTTGACCGGGCCACAGGCGTCAAATATGTAATTTATTGTTACAAATTATCTTCTTCTACAGCATTACGCGGATATCAACCAAAAGGGTTACGTCAGGAACCACTGACCCCTTGCTTCATATAGGGTGTTCAGGGATAGGGTCAAAGGTCATTAAGGGGTAGTCGTTGAAAGCCAAAAATTGTGAAAACATATTCAAAAATCGCGGTCTTAACAAATACGTAGCAGAGGAGAGTGACGCATTAGAGGCAAATATTGCTACTCGCCAGCATCTTCGGGTTTCAAACAGGTTTCAGGATTCAAGGTCATATTAAGGCCGGGTCACTTCGGTCAAAACCAAAAAATATTCCAAAATTTTAATTTTTTTTTATCTCAAAATTTTTTTGTTTTTTTTTCCAACATAGTACAGTGACCTAACTGGCAGATATGCATTCATGGTTACCTGGTATCGACAAGGTTATTTTTATTTTGGAGGTCAAAGGTCATTTAAGGTTCAGTTCCGGTTGTGAGGTCAATAATTTTAAGAATTTTTCTCCTAGACTAACCGTCGTAGAATTTTTTTCAGTTGCATTGGAACAGGCATTTTTGTTGGTTATACGAAGGTTTTTTTTATACAGATCAAGGTCATTAAAAGGGTCAAAAGGTCAATTTCGCCAAAAAATGCTATAAAAATGAGACCAAATTGGATGTATTCAGCCATAGAGGCAGATAAAGCCCGTTATACTACAGTGATGTTTTACAACATTTATAGTAGAGAGGTCTATGATAGTCTCGACCAACAAGTCAAGTTCAAGAGTCAAAATTACAAACAAGCTCCGATTGATTGAAACTGAAATTTGCCAGGAATAATGCCAGTGATATGTAATACAGAAAAAAAAATACCGTGGACCCTATTCGTGACCCAGGGTCACGGTATTATAGGGTGAAAAGGTCAACAGGCGTCAAATATGTAATTTTTTTATCCACATTATTTCTTTCTACAGCATTATCGCCATATCAACCAAAACTGGTTCAGAGGAACCACGTAAACTGCTTCATATAGGGTGTAGCGGATAAGGAGTGGTCAAGGCATTAAGGGGGTCATTCCGGTTTTCAAAGCCAAATTGTGAAAAAAATTTAAAATCGTTCGGTTTTTGTCCTACAAATTACGAAACAGAGTGACGTCATTAGAGCACATGTATTGTACCAGGCAGGGTATTCGGTTTGACCACAATTTAGGAATTCAAAGGTGATAAGGGGTTCACTTCCGGTTCAAACAACCCAAAAAGTTCCAAAATATTCTCAAAAACATTTATCTCAAATCAAAACATAGACAGTGACTTCTGAACTTGCCGATAGGCATTCATGTTACTGGTGTATGCAAGTATTTTTATTTTGGAGGGTCAATCCAAAGGTATTAAGGTCATTTCCGGTTTAAGGTAAATAATTTCAAGAATTTTATACTCCAGACTAAGCAGACAAGCCGGCCACCATGACTAATAGTGTCATTAAGGGGATCACCATCCATTCCCATACGGCCGTCTTGTAATTAGATCTGTCCCAGGTCTCGTTCTTTCTTCTTCCTTTGCAACACTTAAACTGCGTTCTAGTTCAGTCCTCGTTTTTGAAGTATTCTGGGGACTTTTGAAGACTTACATTCAAAGGACGCTGAACGTCCCATTTATGCATCATGGACATTGACCCTGTCTGACCTTGACTGGCACAGGTTCAAATATTGTGTTTAATTGTCAAAAAAAATTATCTTCTTCGGACAGGGTTATGCGAATCAACAAATGGTTCAGAGCGACCCCACTTGACCCCTTGCTTCACTATTAGTGTGTTCAGGGATAAGGAGTCAAATGTCATTAAGGGGTCATTTCCGGTTGAAAGCCAAGAACATTTTGAAAAATATTCCAGAAAATCGCTGTTTTTTTGTCCTCAAAAAGTATCAGAGTGACGTCGTTAGAGACATGTATTGTTACCAGGCAGGGTATTCGGGTTGTCCACAGATGAGCCTGAAATATAACCAGACCCGAGTTCTCCCGAAAACGGCGTAACCAAATCTAGGTGCCAAAAGTATTATAATGAGCATTACGCACTTCGTTTAACCTAGTTGGGCCACCACCATATTTGGTTACTGTACGTAGTATTTGGAAAGTCATTATGATATTTATGAGAACACGCATTATTTTACGTTCGTCACACGTAGTGAGTGAAAACAACAACAACAACTGAGGGCCACATGCAGCTATCTCACGGACTCAAAATCTCTTTCCTAAGCAAAATAACAGGGGTCATCAGGGAGACTTTTTGTGCTCTAGGGATGCAGGATTTTTGAAGCATAGTTATTCAAACCGAATTGGTTTTCGCATAATTATTGAGAAAAATCGGCCAATCAGACAATGGAACACTGGGGAAATGCAAACACTGGAACATATCGCGTGACGCAAGATTTTTATATGCTGTGCGTGCGCCCCCTCTCTCAAACCGTGACGACCGCGCGGGATACGCAGCAACACCAAGGCGCGCTTGTGGGGAGAGGGAAAACGGTTACGGGCTTGGGATATTCCATAATACACGCGAGTTCTCCTCTTGGGGTTATATTCCAGCTCTTGAGTTGTCCACCGTTTCAGGATTTCGAAGTCTATATTAAATGGTCACTTCCGGTCAAAAAACCAAAAATATTCCCAAAATATCAAAAACTTTATCTCAAAAACCCGAATATAGTAACAGGAACTTAACCAGATTTGTCATTTATGTTTATTGGTGGATGCAATGGTATTTTGTTTGGAGGTCAAAGGTCATTTCGGTTTTAAGGTAAAATAATTTCAAGATTGTTTATCTCCAGAATAAGCATAGTAGATTTTTATTTGCCATTGGGAAACACAGCATTTTTGTTTGTGTACAACGAGGTTTTTTTATGATCGGGATCAAAGGTCATTAGGGGAGGTGTCAAAAGGTCAATTTGCCAAAAAAATGCTAAAATCAGACCAAATTGGATTTATTAGCCTAAAGAGGACAGGATTAAAGCCCGTTATTACTTACCAGTGATGTGTAACATTAATAGTAGAAGGGGTCTATTATAGTCTCGACCCCAAAGTGTCAAAGTCAAACATTTACACAACAAGCTCGCGATTTTGAACTGAATTGGACAGGAATAATCCGAGGGATATCGTAAATAAGAAAAATTAAGTTGACCGTATTCGTGACCCAGGGGGGTCACGTTATAGAGAGTACAAGTCAAATCCCTGATAGGCTTGGATTTAGTTGAAACTCAAATGATAAAGTTATTCATAACGTGTACAAGTAATACATTTAATGGACATTTGGAATTTAAGTTGTAAGTTAAAAAAAAAAAAAGGTCACTTTAAGGGCACACTAAGGGGGTCACCATTCATAATTAGGCACACCTCGTGTCATGTCTCAGGCATGACCAGAGTTGTGTGTATAGTTTGTGCTGTGCAAGTGTTTTTTTTGTCTTAGTTCACGTTTCTTTCAAATTTATTCACAACTCCTTCGCTTCTCTCTTCGTTTTCTTACTATGACTTTATTTGGTTGCCGCCTTCCTTACTATTTTTATTTTTACGTTCTCTTTTGCTCAGTTTGTGGCACATGTTTTGGTTTTCGCCCGAATTTTAGTGCTTTTTAGCGTTCCCTTACGGTTCTTCATTTCGCCATAAGCTTGTCTATCTCTTTCCCGTTTAGTGTCCTCATTCCCCGCTGTTCATTGTACTGTGACTTTCCTCCATTCCATCTCTAGGCGGGTGCGGTGTTTTTTTTTGTCCGGGCCCCCAGGTCCTTCTTTCCCCTTTACATTTTTATTCCCCTAATTTCCTTCTTTTTCTCTGTCTCTCATTTCTTTGTTGGCGCCCATGCACCCAGATATGCCACTGATGGGGAGCGAGACAGTGTACGTGTCTACTGTGGCGTAAATTATTTTTGAAACTTGGGGGCTGGGGTTGATGAAAATTTATGAATGAAACAGGTTTTGCCGAAAAGACCCATTTACTAGCAGCATGTAGCCCGCTAAAAATTTGCCATTTCGAAGCTAAAATCGTTCAATGTAATTGTAATTATAACAAAATAGCGCGCGGGGAAATTCCAATTTTTGAAAAACTATTTATGGGAAAATATGAGGTTATTTACTGGGTTCACAAAGACACATGAACGAGCATCAACTTGGGGGATGGTTTTTATTTTTAGGTGGAGATTCCCCCATCCCCCGGGGGATTTAGCCTATGCGCTGTCTAAGCCAAATGAGATGGGGATCTTTGAGGACACAGACAGCACTGATGAGAGCGATGTGGGTTGTGAAGTTGTGGATAGGATGAAGGCTGAGGACGTGATGCAGATGTTGCACTGCATACCAGAGGCATGTGTCCCCATTGTGGCAAGCATGTGTGAGTTGCTGCGCCCGATATCGATGTACAGGACCATAAGTCAGTTAATCCTCTCTAAGCAGCTATTCAAGAGTTTCTACTTCAATCGCATTCTTGAGTTGTCATTGCAATTTTAATCAAGATAAAATATAAGAAGTTAAAATGATTTTACGCCTGGGCGGGGATCGAACCAACGTTTTTTGGATTGCAAGACGGGCGCCCATAGACGCACACCACACAATCCGAGCCGGAGCGCAGAACCACCGCTCTTGTAATACTTAATAAACATCTAACGGGAAATATAAGTGCACCCACTAATCATGATAGCGCCGAATGAGGACAGAGTTGTGAAAATATTTCTGGGCCAGGACAGATCTTTGGGCAAAAAAACTCATATCAGCCGGTGGAAAAGACCTTGAAAGTTCACTTGCTAAGGGGGCACTTCTAATACCCAAGCCAGATGTCCATTACAATAACCTCCAAGGTCATGTGGCTTTATGAACAGCCGAACGAATACATCGAGGTATTCACAAGCCTCCTATCAATAGCGAATATAAATTTCGTGGTTTGAAAAGGGGCAAGGCCCTCTATTGGAAATTAAATGCCTCTGAAGGGTAATACTCTTAAGGACGGACATGAGGAGTATTTCCAGAAAAACAGTGCCCACAAATTTTTTTAACCTTTTTGTGCCATAAGCTTACCAAATGTTTTTACGCTTCTTATGTAATAGATGATGATTTAGTATTATGTCGTGCAGGGTTTGGGTTAGGGTTACATTTATGTAAATGATGCAACTGGTTTCTATGGGGGAAAATTACGATAGCATGCAGTTCAAACCAGGTTGCTAGTTTTTTTTGTATTGGTTGTTCAACAAGGGCAGTTCTCGAACCACCAGGTCACCCTGGTGCGCGACACTTGCTTTATGTAAAAATTGGCCATGATACGAAAGAGAAGCAAAAAGCATTGGAGAGAAGTGTTATGTTTTGTAGCATGAAGTGTTTCAAAAAGGTTTTTAAGTAATTACTTATAAAACAAGAAAAGGTTAACTGAAATAGGCTTAAAATAGTGCAAATGAGTAATTAAAATTGCTCATAATTATGCAATTAAATGCAAGCCAAACCAACACAAATGATTATTGGCACTCACTCTTCACCCTTCCATAGTTTGAGTAAATCATCAGCACAGCGTTTAGTCAGCAGAGCACGATAAAAAAGGTTAAATGAAATGTTAAACAAAATATGAAAAATAAGCTAATTAAAAATGTATGAAAATGCAAATAAATGCAGACAAAAGCTACACACACTTCACTCTACACCCTAACAAGTTTAAGTAAAGCAGGCATAAGCATTTAGCCAGCAGGAGATGTGACTTAAACTTGCAAGATATGCCTTCATGTTACCGTGTGTATGCAAGGTCTTTTTATTTTGGAGGTCAAAGGTCATTTAAGGTCATCTTCCGGTTTGTATTAAGGTAAATAATTTCAAGAATTTTTTATCTCCAAATAAGCAGAACTAAGCATGACCTCCAGGGGTCTTAAGGGGATCAACCATCCATTCCCATACGCCTCTTGTTAAATTAGATCTGCGTACACCCCCAGTCTAGTCTTCTGTCTTTCTTTTTCTGGCAACGGCTTCAACTGCGTCTAGTTCAGTCATCGTTTGACGTTTCTGACCTAGACTTACATCAACTGACCGCTGACCCGTCCCCTTTAATGTCATATGCCATTGACCCCTGTCTGACCTTTGACCTGGCCACAGCTTTCAAATATGTGATTTAATTGTCAAAATTATCTCTTCTTCGACAGGTTTATGCCGATATCAACCAAACTGGTTCACAGAGGAACCACTTGACCCTTGCTTCATATAGGGTGTTCAGGGATAGATGGATTCAATGTCATTAATGGGGTCATTTCGTTTGAAAGCCAAAAATGTGAAAAATATTCAAAAAAATCGCTTCCTTACAAAATTCGTCACGAGTGACGTCATTAGAGCACATGTATTGGTTAACCCAAGGCCGGGTCTGTCGATTTTCCCAATGACGTAAACTATAACCCAGACCCGACGATTCCCGAAACGGCGTAACCAAAATCTATGTGCCCAAAAGTATTATAATGGCATACGCACTTCATTAACATAGTTTGGGCACCACCAATTTTTTGGTTAACGTATCGTCGTATTTGGAAAGTCCTTTATCATATTTATGAGACCACTCGAGTAATTGTTAACGTTCGTCACCTTGAGTGAGTGAAAACAACAACAACACACGATATCACCTGCTATCATCAATCACGGACTCAATATCTCTTTTTCCTAACAAATTACCAGGGGTCATCAGGAGACTTTTGTGCATTTATGGATGCAGGAATCTTTTTAGAACAGTAGTTTTTTTCATCGATTGGTTTTCGCATAAATTATTGCAGAAAAATCGGCCGATCAGACATGGAAACACTGGGGAAATGCAACACTGGTAACATATCCGCGTGACGCACAGATATTTTATAATGCGTGTGCTTGCGCCTCAACAGTGCCGACACGCGCGTGCTTACTCATCAACAACCACGGCGCGCAGTGTGTGAGAGAAAACGGTGACGGGCTTGGGCTATTCCATAATACACCCGATTCTCCTCTGGTTTAATATTCCAGCTCTAGTGAGTTTGTCCAACAGTGTTCAAAATGAAAAACAATCCGAAGGTCTTAAGGGGTCACTTCCGGGTCAAAAAACCAAAAATATTCCAAAATTTCAAAATTTTTTATCTCAAAACTCAAAACACCGATATAGTACAGGAACTTAACCTTTCACAGATTTGCATGTATGTTAGCTGTAAATTGTATGCAAGGTATTTTTGTTTTGGAAGGTCAAAGGTTCATTTCCGGTTTTAGGTAATAATTTCAAGGATTTTTATCTCCAGAACTAAGCATAGTAGAATTTTTTTTATTTGCATTGAACCAGCATTTTTGTTGTGTACACGACGGTTTTTTTTTTATACGGGGCTCACAGTCATTAGGGGGTCAAAAGGTCATTTGCCAAAAAATGCAAAAATCGACCAAATTGGATTTATCTTAGCCTAAGAGGACAGATAAAGCCGTTCTTACTACAGGATGTACAGTTTATAGTCGACGATTTTCTATTATCAATCTCGACCCCCAAAGGTCAAAGTCAAAATTTACAACATCTCCGATTGAACTGAAATTTGACAGGAATAATCCTCGGGATAAATCGTAAATACAGAATTACAGTTGACGTATCGTGACCCCGGGTCACGTTATAGAGGTACACAAGGCAAATCCCTGACAGCTTGGATTTAGTTTTGCAACCAAATGATAACGTTCATCATAACGTTGTTAACACGTAAAATACATTTAAAATGAACATTGTGACATATTGGTCAAGTTACAAGGGTCAAAGGTCACTTTAAGGGACACACTAAGGGGTCACCATTCCTATTAGGCCGCCTTGGTGTTCTGTCTCAGGCATGCGAGGTTGTGTGTCTAGTTTTTGCTGCCTTTTTTTTGTCTAGTTTTTCATCGTTTCTTTCCCAATTTATTTCA
Source organism: Ophioderma brevispina (assembly GCA_023653785.1). Classification (NCBI taxonomy): domain Eukaryota; kingdom Metazoa; phylum Echinodermata; class Ophiuroidea; order Amphilepidida; family Ophiodermatidae; genus Ophioderma; species Ophioderma brevispina. The sequence goes on along the minus strand of JAMKCH010011918.1, from coordinate 86,361 downwards.
CAACTCCTTCGCTTCTCTCTATGCTTTTCTTACTATGCTTTTCATTTTGGTGCCCCCTTCCTTTACTATTTTTATACTTTCTCTTTTTCTTTTTCTCATTTTTGTTGCACATCGTTTATTGTTTTCCCCTAATTTTATGCTTTTTAGCTTTCCCTTACAGTTTCTTCATTTTCGCCATAAGCTTTTCTATCTCTTCCCTTTAATTGTCCTCCTTCCCTCCTTTTTCATTTTTCTTTTCCTTTCCTCCCATTCCCGCTCTATCTTCTTTCTTTTCCTTCCCCTTTCCTTCTTTCCTTTCCGTTCGCCCTTTCCATTTTCCTTCTTCCCCCGAATTCCGTCTTTTCTCTTCTCCTTCTTTCTTTGGGCGCCCAATGCCCCCAAGATATCCACTGATGGGGACGCGACAGTGTACGTGTCTACGTGGCGTACATTTCTTTTTGACATTGGGGGATGGGGTTTTATGAAAATTTAATGATAAACAGGGTTGCCGAAAGAGACCCATACTAGCACTGTGCGCTCTAAAAAGCTTTTGCCATTTAGAAGCTAAAATCGTCAAATGTAATTGTATTATACAAATGCGCGCGTACTTTACAATTTTTGATAACTATAGGTAAATATGAGGTTATTTTGTTGGTCAAAACACATGAACGAGCCCAAAGAATCAACTTGGGGGGATGGGTGGATATTTCCCCCATCCCCCGGGATTTCGCCTATCGTGTCCAAGCAAAAAATGAGTGGGGATTTTGAGGACACAGAGAGAGAGAGAGCGTGTGGGTGTGAGTTGATGGATAGCTAAGACTGAGGACTTGAATGCAGAGGTTGCATATGCCTACAGAATGCATGTGTTCCCCTGTGGACGCATGGGTGGAGTTTCCTGGGCCCGCTATCATGGGTCCAGACATAAGCATTAAATCATCTCATAGCAGCTATTCACTATTTTCTACTTCATAATCGCATTCTTTGATGTTTTCATTCAATTTTTAAACTCCAAGATAAAATAACTAATGAAGTAAAATGTTAAAACGCCTGAGTGTGGATCGAACCCACGTTTTTAAGATTACAAGACGAGCACCCACACAATCCGAGCCGGCATAACACCGCTCTTTGTAATACTTAATAAACACATTAACGAATAAAGTGAACACATAATCATGGAATAGCGCCGCTATGGGACAGTTGAAAAATATCTGGTCCAGGACCATTCTTTGGCCAAAAACTCATATCAGCCTGTGAAATCCACTTGACTGAACAGTTCACACTTGCTAGGCACTTCTAATCCCCAATCCAGAATGTCCATTACAATAACCTCCCAGGTGTCATGTGGCTTTATGAAACAGAGAAAGACGCCTAGTACGGTTTCACAATCCTATCAATATGAATATATTTCTGTGGTTTGAAAAGGCAATGCCCTCTATTGGAAATTACAGTGCACTCTAAGTTGTTTAATACGCTTTAGGAGACATGAGGATATTTCAGAAAACGTGCCAGCCAATTTTTTTTTAACCTTTTTTTTTTGCATAGCTACCATGTTTTTACGCCTTCTTTATGTAATAAGATGATGATTTAGTATTTTCTGTCGTGCAGGGTTTGGGTTAGGGTTACATTTATGTAAATGATGGCAAATGGTTTTCTATGGGGACAATTACGATAGCATGCCAGTTCAAAACAAGGTCTGCAGTTTTCTTTTGTACTTGTTTGTTCAACAAGGCAGTTCTCGAACCACAAGTGTCACCTGGTTGCGCGATCACTTGCTTTATGATAAAAATTTGGCATTGATAAGAAAGAGAGCAAAAGCATTGGAGAGAAGTGTTATGTTTTGTAGCCTGAAGTGCATTTCAAAAAGGTTTAATTAAAACAAGAAAAGGTTAACTGAAATAGCTTAAAAATATGCAAATTAGATAATTAAAATGCATAAATATGCAATTAATGCAGCCAAAATCAACACATGATATTGGGGCACCTCACTCTATCACCCTACCAAGTTTTAAGTAAATCAGGCATAGCATTTAGCCAGCAGAGCATTTAAAAAAAAGGTTAACCGAAATGTCTGAAAAAATGCAAATAAGCTAATTAAAATGTATGAAAATGCAAATAATGCAGCCAAAAGCTACACACACCTCACTCTACCACCCTACCAAGTTTTAAGTAAATCAGGCATAGCATTTAGCCAGCAGAGCATTTAAAAAAAAGGTTAACCGAAATGTCTGAAAAAATGCAAATAATTAAAAATTCATGAATATGCCAATGATCATGCAAATAAAGCAGCCAAAAGTTACACACACCTCTATTAGCCAGCAGAGCATTTTATAAAAGGTTAATTGAAATGTCTGAAAAATATGCAAATTAGCTAATTAAAATTCATGAATATGCAAATAAAGCAGCCAAAAGCTACACATGATATTGCGGCACCTTACTCTATCACCCTATCAAGTTAGAAGTAAATTGGGCATAGCGTTTAGCCAGCAGAGCATTTAAAAAAAAATAACTGAGTCATACGGACGGACACACAGAATTTGGACTTGTATGTGCCTCCATGAACATTCGTTCAGGCGACACAATAAACCAAATCGAGCAGATCGTGTCCTCTGGTTTAAAGCCATGTTTGGTTTGAGAAACACCATTATTTGCAAGGTGGGCTTGAAGGTTACCAGCTATGATACTCTCAAGCATTTTGCAAATTATACTACACGGTTCCCAAAAAATGAGTTCCCCCTAAAATTCAAGAACATTTTCTTGTATATCTTTGCTTAGAACAGGATGATTAGAAAATTTTAAAAAGTTTTGAAGAGGGAACATTGTCTCTGCCACAAAAGTCGTTGCTTTTCAAAAAGCACCTTTCACACACTCCCTTTTTCCAAACGTGATGTTTTCAGAAAAAGGGGCACTTTACTGTATTCAAAGGTCTAAAGTAAGGAATCAAAGGAGGATGACCCGATTTAAGTCGATAAATTTCTCAGCTTGATAGAATGGATTTCAAACTCAAACCCTATCTGTAAAGTTTCTCGCCGATATTTTCAACCCTTTTTTGGCAGCACCAAATAGTACATTTCATTCAGTTGCCCAATATGGTACTCAATTTCCTGCAAATCATTGTTGAGAGAGGCCGCAGCTGGGATTCTTCTTGTGATGTCGTCAATGAATATAATGAAAAGAGGGCCGAGGATTGAACCTTGTGGTACACCTGCATTAATCGATTTCTTGCTGGATGCCCTCCCATTGACTCTGAGGGTTAACATTTGGGATAACATTTTTACCATAAATACATAAACACAAGATAATCCCTATATTTGTCCTCAGACAATTGCAGTGGCAGTGCTCTGCAGTTAATGCCGTTTCAAATGTTTGAATTTTGCGCCCCGATGTAGCATGCATATTCATTTAAGTTCCGGGTGACTCACCTCCAATACCTATCAGACTCGCCACACAATGGCGGCGATGCTGCACCTCAGGTCACGCAGGTAAACTTTACTAGATTTTTTTCACGCAGGTAAACTTTACTAGATTTTAATATTTCCAGGTATATCACAGGATTTTCAACAGGCACCGCATTATTGGTATTGTTTTTCCTTCTTAACCATGTAAACATTTTAAAGATTCAGATCGGCAAAAGGGCCCTTTTCCTTAAATCCGCCGCTGCAAGTTATCCACGTTTCAAATGAATTTTGAGTACACCTGATTTGAGAGTGATATTTCTTTGGCAGTAATAGCCAAGAATTGTACATCAAAGGTACAACTTAAAGAGACACTGAAAAATAGTGCACCCCTAGATTTTTCAAAGCATTGATATTTTTATTTTGGCATGGTTGTAAAGCTTGTATAAACATTAGCCCTCACCTACATTATTAAGCCCAAATCAGCGCACTTATGGGTAAATAGAACAATTTTTATAATAAAAAGACTCTGGCAACATTGATTCAGCAGGCATGGAAATAGCATTTTAACATAAGAACACATGCCGGAGTTGATTCCCACAGCATGTAACCCTAGTACCCCGGTCTGTGGCCTTTGTGGTTTTAATATCAGTGAGTACGAGTCTATGATATTCATGTAATAGACACATTTGTTGATTAAGGGGGGACCAGGGGTCAATTTTTTGTTGAGCAAGAATTTCTGAGTTTTCTTAATTTCTGAATTCTCACTACTTTTGGCTCTATTTTTTTATTTGGTAAAAAACCGGACATTCCGTTCCGATGCTACAGTTAATCAAAGTGCATTGTAACACGCAAGCAAATACTATTTCTTATGTTTCTTATTGTTTTTCAAGCAGCTATATTTACTTTTTATCTTATTGCTTTTCAAGCAGTAATATTTGAGAAAATGCTAAAATAAATTAATTTTATTAATGTTATTTCCTGATATTTTGTATTATAATTTAGCATAATTAATGTAAATAATAAATTTGACATTTTCAAATCAAAATTGCAATAGTTTTTATAAATAAAATCAATTGTTTCTAGAACTTTATTGCCTGACATCTTTTTGCAATTTTCAGCAACTTCGAAATGTTGGCACTTCCGAATGGTGTATGACCACAAAAACTGGCACAAATGTAGGTTTTATAATGCTCTGCAACTCAATGGGAGGAAATTTTGATATCTGTCTTTACTTTTTCAAGAAATCGGTTGCCATGGCAACATGGGAATAAAAATTTGAAAATGTCTCCACATTAGGTTGCACAGCTTGACCCATGTAACTTACCTGGATAGCAAACAAATGGTAAAAAAAGAACCTATTAGTACCAAATTCAACACATTTGACCTTTGACCAGATCTCATTTGCATATACGTATTGATATGAACGTAAAAATATCATTTTCTGAAGTTCACTTATGCTTCATGTTGATATATAACAACCCCATGTACAAGAGTTTTAACTCTCTTAACCTGGCCATTCAAAATTACCCTGGTCCCCCCTTAAATAGGGCAAAATTAAAAGTTATAGCCTACAAATTACTTGGATATCTTTAGCCTCTTATTAATGTCCCTATTTGTTTTTGGTAAAATATATTTCTATTCTTCCAAAGGCCTGGACTATCATTTATGATCAAATTGAAGAAATTTCATATTTTGTGAAAATGTGCCAGTGCCGCTCTAAAGGTACCTACTTTTTAGGTTTTAACAGTGGAGAGCCCAAAGTCATACAAAAAAAAACCACTCACCTTAAGAGAATAGTGTGCACCATTTCTTCATCTCACATGCTGAATTAATATGAATGGTAATTATTCATAAATGTTTTTAAACAAGAATATGATTGGACAAAAACCATGCGTATGTAAATGAGCATATTGAGGGTTGACAATCAGAAAGACGTAACTCACCACTGAAAGAAATATTAAAGAATTTCTTTAATTCTGCTGTTCATAATTAAAAATTGTTCTTTGTTTACTAAAGTTTATAATGTTTATTTACAGTACCATATATGAGCTTTATGAGATGTTTACATTTTGAGTAATGAATAGATTTGCTTAGTAGAAAATATTAAACATCACATTTCTCAAAAGCAGTATTACAGCAGAATTAAAGAAATTCTTTAATATTTCTTTCAGTGCTGAGTTACGTCCTTCTGATTGTCAACCCTCGACATGAGCATACACGGTGTGCTTAGACTGTTTACGTGCAATATTGGGTAGGTGTGTGCATTATTTTGTTGCAAACATCACTGCATTGGATTGCATGACGTATTCATTTTTTTTGTGCTGACTGCATGCTGTAATAACGTTTATGAATTCTGTTAATGTTTGTATATTTTTAGTTTCATGTGCATTATTTGTCATCAAACAGAGCAGGCATGCATTTTTTTGAAAATGCACTTAAAGCTAAAAATATTCAGCCATTAACCTCTATGGGAACAAGCTCCCTTTTGTTAGAGGGCAGGCATGAGTGAAATGGATAACCTCTATATTATTACATGGGTGTTTAAAAGAATGAATATAGTACGACATAAACACTAAATATTTCAAAGTGCAAAGGTGTTGGAATAGCCAAAAGAGAAGCAGAGCTATGACATAAATTGCAAAAACAATTTTATCAACATGGTTTGCTTAAATTACTAATATTAATAATTCAAAGGCTTCCAATGTACTTCTTTCATTAACAAGCATTAACAAGAATATAAGCTTCTTAAGAGTTGTAAAATGCCAAAAATCATATATTACAATATACAATTGTAAGCAATATCAATACTATCTGACCATTTCAGGAAGGACACAAATGCTTATAATATAGAATATGAAATTAAGTTTGTTATTAATTCAAGGTTTAAATGGTTTCAAATTTGCATTCAAACAGAGATGTATGAATTTCTTTTTTTTTGGCAATTAGTGGAGCGGTTTGGACTGCAAAATTGTCGACAACCCCTCCCCTCGGTACAACAATACGGAACCACTTCTATTCGTAAGATAGTAATAATTTTGAGAAAATGATAGTTGTGGTCAAAAACTTTGGTGGCAGGGTGATTTTTGGGTCAAAAATCACGTTTTTGAGCTAAAAACTTAAGAAAATCAAGATTAATTTCTTAGCAAAACAAATTTTAATCATGATGCAATACTATCAATCTCTGACATTTATATTATAGATTTCTGTACAATATATAAAGAGTCTAGAATTTTAGCTCCAAAATCACTTTTTTCCTAAACAAAACACCCTTTTTATCACATGTCACCACAACGATACTACTGAACCCTTTACGCAATGTATAAAACCTATATCAATAACAAAAATGATACCATAAAATAATTGTAATATTTTTACTTTAAAACAAATTAAAAAAAATAATTTCGCTTAATTTGCAGTCCTAAATGCATTTTTCGGCCTAGAAATCAACCCTGCCACCAAATATTTCAACCACAACCATAATTTTCTTAAATCTCATATATTTATCCTTCAAATAAAGGTGGTTGTGTTTTGTTGTACCGAGCGGAGGGGTAACTCGAAAAACTAGAGCACTTTTCAAAGCTCGGCCGTTCCGTTAAATGCACTTAAAGCTAAAAATATTCAGCCATTAACCTCTATGGGAACAAGCTCCCTTTTGTTAGAGGGCAGGCATGAGTGAAATGGATAACCCACAGCTGTTTGACCCTATGCAAATTGTCTCTTTTATTTTTAGAGCAATTTTAAACAATGGCGACACAATTTTGACAACTGATATAAGTAGGGACATGCAAGAGCTATTACCTCCGCAAAAATCAGAAAAATCTATTGCGGGAATCTTGCCATATAGGCCTGCAAAGGTCATAATTTGTATGTTATAGCGCCCTCTATATGCCTATTTCCCATAGAAAGACGTGTAAAACTAGATTTTTATGAAAAATCATATTTGCCCGCAATGAAATTTCATCAAATTCACACAGAATATAGTTAGTGGCATAAATATTCCAAATCAGTTGTCAAAAGTGTGTCGCCGTTGATATTTTTTGTTTTATTCTTGTTTTGTCATAATGAGACTTTCAAACAGCTGTGAACCTCTATATTATTACATGGGTGTTTACAAGAATGAACATAGTACGACATAAACCACTAAATATTTCAAAGTGCAAAGGTGTTGGAATAGCCAAAAGAGAAGCAGAGCTATGACATAAATTGCAAAAACAATTTTATCAACATGGTTTGCTTAAATTACTAATATTAATAATTCAAAGGCTTCCAATGTACTTCTTTCATTAACAAGCATTAACAAGAATATAAGCTTCTTAAGAGTTGTAAAATGCCAAAAATCATATATTACAATATACAATTGTAAGCAATATCAATACTATCTGACCATTTCAGGAAGGACACAAATGCTTATAATATAGAATATGAAATTAAGTTTGTTATTAATTCAAGGTTTAAATGGTTTCAAATTTGCAATCCAATTTTATAATACATGTGGAAACTTTGATCTGTGCTGCAAAAAATTGAAAGTTGGTAAATATTTTAAAACTTTAAACAGTGCAACTTGAATTAACACCTACTTTAAATATAAACAATATGAACCATTCAGCTTAAGGGAGCAGTGCATATGGTCAATTAAGGTTTCTTTACAAACTAGTAATTGCGTGTACCAATATCTATAGTCACTCCATAAGTGAATAAAAGATATTGCGGTTCAAGGACCACCTGTTGTCATCACGGTTTGGGAATGATCGGCATCATATGAACTTTGACCTCAAATAAATGAAGGTACCCATGTAAGCCACCAGTAGTGGAGTACCTCTGCAGCTACTTGACGGGAGTACCTCTGCAGCTACTAGACGGGAGTACCTTCACATAAAATGAAAATTTCTTATGAACAGTTTCAAAGATCGATTATTATTTTGTATGTTCCATTTACAGTACGGTATTTGGATTTTTTTGAGAGAAACTGCAACTGCCAATGACCAATGTTTTTTTGCAATTTTTTTCCCAACATTTTTTACCCCCTTCCCCCAATGAAACTTGGTACATTTATGTGATTTCATTGATCATTTGGGTCTTTAGCTCTCTATGGTTATAATGGTTCAAAAGGAAGCATCTTGAAAAGAATGTGGTAGCAGCTAAACAAGAAGAGAACATCTATACTTTGTTTCATGGGCATTAACTTTCTTATTCATTTTATATTTTTTACACTCAAAAACTTAGGTGAAACCCTTTTTAATTTTTTTTTTCACAAACTGACAATTTCAGCTTAAAGGTCCCAGGAAATGAGATGAAAACCAACTTTACGGGACATTCCATTCCAATAAACAGGGCCAGAAAAAAGAATACACTACCAGTGACATCATTAGTGAAACTATTGATTTTCAGTCAGTGTCATGAATAGATTCACACCAGTCACCTGGAATTTTATATTATTTTTACTCTCTGAAAAATCAATAGTTTCACTAATGATGTCATCACCAACCCAAATATTGAATGCTTTCTAGTCCTTCTTGTAGATTTGACACAAACCACATCAATTCTATTCACATTTCCTGGGACCTTTAAAAGATGCAAGGACATTTCCAGAAAAGTGCATACCCAATTATTTTAGAAACCAGGTTTTCTGCATATTGAGAATGTTTACCAATGTATTGAATCACACCTGAGGTGAATAAGCTGAAAACATTGTCTATCGAACAGAGATGCCAGTGAGTGTTACCCAAAAAAAACTGAAAAAAGCATTTGGGTAAAATGACCCAAAACAGGCTGGAAATAAATAACTATGGAAATTTGGGAGTAAAAAAATCTGAAATCTGGCATCGCTGATCTAATAACAATAATAACGAGTGCATCAATGATGCAGTAACCCATCAATTGGAATGGTTAGGGAATGCATAATTGTATTAAGTTTGGAGTCAATGTTTAGTCAAGAAGTAATGTTATTTTACAATCTTGGCTCTTCTTTACACAAAACCAATCTTCTCCGGATATCCAGGGTCCACAAGCCACAATAAATCAATAATATAACCATCACGATCATATGGTGATCAGATTACAAATGATTAATATTCCAGGTTAAGATTAGAATTCCAGATTAAAGGTGGTTGTTCCGATTTATGTGTATTGTGTTCTCTACTTGAGCCTGGCACTTGCACATACACCCCATCAAGTACCGTGGGAAACAAACTTGCGGTTTTGATGGATGCATGTTTCAAAGCCCTATTCAATACTGTGCTAATAAAGTGGTTAACCACTAAAACGGCGTTTTTCCCTCTCAGAAGTGAGAGGGGGATACACTAGCGATCGATACCTACCCTCCGCGACCTTACTTTTGCACAAATGTCTCATTTGGGCACGACCAGAAACCTCTATACCACATTAAAAATTTCGCTACCGGCCATATGTCATGAACTGGGTACAAAAAATGTTACACAGTGCAAAATGACAAAACAGGCACCAATATGTATTACTCTCAACACAACTTTTATTCCTTACATGTAAACTGTATATAAGTATACATTTTGGAACGCTTATACTACAAGGATGCCAAAAGAGAGACAATATTCAGGGTGGGTAAAATTCCTATAGGGTGTAACATAAGAAAAAAATACATATTTTGTCATTTTAATATACCTTGGTCAATTTTTTTCCCAAAAATGTGCAGTTCAAAACAGATGTGGATTTTGAAAGACATGACAAAGGCCCTCCAAAAAATAATAAAGGAGATAACTAATGTTGTTCTGTTTTGAACATACAGGGTGGTCAAATTCACTTATATTTTTGACAAAAAAAGTCATTTTTAAGATTAACTTTTATTCAAGTACTAATCCTATATTTCTTCAAGATAAATACATAAGATATGGGTTTCTGTCCAAAGTTATGATCAAATATTAAGTATACAGGGTGATCCATGTATATTATACAGGGTGATCCATGTATTATAAAGGGTCAATAGGCAATATTTAAAGTCGCCCTGTATTTACCATTTTGAGCAAAGATGACAAACCTATGTGTAACTTAACAGTGTACAAGGGGCCATTTCTTACTTATACTAAGTGAAATTTGTATCCCCATAGGCACTAAACCTGTTTGACATTTACAAACTTCATACTGAAAATGCAAAAATAAATGGATCGGCGGCTATTGAGCACATGATGTCTTCAAGGTCTTGAACCCAAGTACAAGTGTATTGTTTTCATGAATCATATCTATTCCTATTTACCAAATTTTAATCATGCTTTAGTTGTATGTATACAACCTTTCTTGTTTGACTTGACATACTCATACAATGTCTCTAAACTCATGCAACTCCACACAGGTCCCACCCAAATGTCCAATTTTGGTGGAAGATGATGTTGGGTCATGAAATTAAATTATTAATGCTTCATTAGGCTAATTACCTTTATATAAGGGATACCAATGGTGATTCAAAGAAGAGAATTAAAAAGATAATTAAAATCAAGTTAATCCAAGTTATCTTCTCCCTTTCTCTCTCCTCATTTTTGGGATATATTTTAGCACGAACAGCCGAACATTCCCAAAAGTGATCAAAATTTTGTACCTAATTAACATCTAATTCTAATTAATTAAATATTACATTAATGGAACCTTAATTTGTATCATGAGTTAGATCTCATTCAGGACAGTGTATGTGCAACTTTGAGCCCCACAAGATGTTTCACTTCTCTCCTTATTTAAATTTATAGGCGACACCATTTTCACTCAAACGCGTTTTGTGTGTAATGTCTATGGCCCCCCCGCCGGCTCCCCCCCGTTACCAGCCGAAGGTTTTCGACCGTAACTCTCCATAATACTAATCAATAGGGCTGAAAATGGGTTTTTATCTTAAAGAGCAAGCTTCTAGCAATAAATTGACATAAAAAATCCTTGAACTAATTCAAATGAGTTTAAGAAATTAATGGAATTAAACTGAACAAAAGTTTGGAGTGTAACAGATCCCCCATTTTAGTGTACCCCCCAGTTCATGACATACGACCTACCAAACCGTAACCGCGAAAATTCCGCCGATAACGCGCACTACTTTTTCGGGGGGCAACTCACTCACCGCCCCTTGCGCGGTGAGTCGTCCTTATCCCAAATTGTTTCTCCAAATTTGTACCACACACCTTCCCGAGACCTTCTTGTGGGTGGAAAAACATTGTGGGAGGGTTGTAACGGTCGCGGAGGGTAGGTATCCGACGCTAGTGTATCCCCATCTTACTTCTGAGAGGGAAATATCACATGGGCTTCAGATAGCTCTTCCTCTACCTTACTTTTGCACAGTATCCCACTGGTTAGTTCCTCAGGCGGTGGAAGAAGGTACGGGGAGGTAGTCACCAGCGCTAGCGAATCCCCGTCTCTCGCACCGAGAGACTCTCCTAGAGCTCTTGATTGCCGCTCACTCTTCTAAAGGCACACAGTGCTGCAGTGGCAGTACGCAAACATCCCCTTTCCCGCACCAGAACGTCTCAAGATAACTCTCTGAAACGTGTTTGGAACTCCAACCGATAGTATCCGATTCCTTGATTGGGAGGCCTTTGTAAAAAATGCCCAGGATGAGTGTGCGCACTTACATCATTGGTGACCTACCTCGGAGGCCGACCAACTACCGATCGTGAATGTTTTCGGTGTGCGCTTTGGATGGTCGAGTTAACCCAGCGGCTAACTGTGACCTTCGCTGCCGGACCATTTGGAGGGGCCGTGGAGATGAACAGCTGTTTTGTCTTCCGAGGCCCTCGGTACGCTTAAGGGACCATTTTAGAGCCCTTAACTCCGGGCACAGGGTTTCTCTCCCCCGTCCTGCAGCCAAGGCCAGTTCCGGGAGAAACACTGGCGGGTGTGAAAGCAAGGGTTCTGATTCTTATCGAGAAAACCGCTCGTGTGAGGAATGTGACACGCCGTCCTTCGACCACCTCAAGTGAGCCTCTTCAGTGGACAAGGCATGTCTCGGAAACCCCCGTCCCCTGAGCGACTATGCCCGGAAAGGCCGTCTTCCTAGATAATCCCGGAGACTGGCCCTCTCCAGTGGCTCGAATATTCCTGGATCTAAGACTGGAGCACTAGCGGCAGATCCCCCTGGAACTAGTGAACTAACCGGGGGACTAACCTAAACCATAACCCTTCAGCATATTCGGTTAGGAATCGGGCTTTCAGACGAATGTGCGTCTCTGAAGCCCCGAGTGGAGTGCCCCAATCGCGGTGCGTAGTGGCACCTGACTGTTTGGACGCCCACACCCTCGTGGAAAATTTCCATTAGGAAATCCCCGATCCTTACACAGACGCAGACAGCGGATATCTCTCTTCGTTGGCGCACCATCTATAGAACCGGCGGAGTCGAGAATCGTAAGATGCTCTAGTGGACTCTGCCTTGCTGACACGAGCGGTGCAGCCTGTTCAGAAAGTCCCGTCTGAGTATATTGTTGGCGGAAATTGCGCCAGACATGTCAGGTTTATAGCGCTGATGGTACGCTCCGGACGGACGTGGTCGGCTGGAGGAGCGCTTATCAGATCCCCGCTCTGAGGGAGCAAGACCACTAGCAGGCTCAGCAGCAGCCGTGGAAACCACAGCTGAGCCGCCACATGGGTCCACCAACGAAACCAGGGCAATTGTCGGACCGAGCTACCTTCTCGAGACTCCGGTTATCATCATCGCACTGGGGGGAAATGCGTTATGCAATGAATCCCCACGCAATCCGCACCATTGCGATCCCGACCCCGTCTCTGCTGGGATCTCTGACTCCATGAGTAGTAAAGCCGGAAGCTGGTGATTCACGGCGGAGGCCAATAGGTCCACGTGGGGACGCTGTGCCTCTGAAACATTGACCGGCAGACTGCCGGCAGGGGCACCATTCCACTGACGCCCCTCACCTTCGATGGCGCCTGGCTTTGCGTGCCTTTCCGGGAGAGGGCATCCGCTAGGACATTCTCCACCCCCTGGACAATGTGGCATTGCTATCAGGGCCCTGCAACCACTCTAGTATCCTGACTACCTCCTTACAGAGACTGGGGCTCCTTGTCCCTCCCTCCTTGTTGAGGTAGGTCACGACCGTCAGTTGGTCGCCTCGGACCAGGATCACCTTTCCCCCTGGTCCATGCGACCCAGTGCCTTTTCAGTGCCAGGAAGATTGCCAAAGCTCGAGCACATTAATATGATGGCGAGCTTGCATGGGCGACAACGGCCCGACACTGCGTAGGACCCTAACCGTGGGGCACCCCCACCCACCGCCTTCCATCAACGCGTCTGTCGTCAGCGTCACGAGGGTGTTAATTTCCTGAAGGGCGCTTCCCCCCCCTCAAGTTCTTGTATGCATCCACCAACTGAGGTCTGGGGCCAGCTTCAGGGCACTGGAATCCGGAGGGACATTGGGTGTACCAGTGTCCGGAAGTACCTGAGGCATGGATCTGGATTTCCCCCTCATGCTAATCTGCGTGTGGGAACCATCCCGATGAGGGTGGCCAGAAGTCTCAGAAGCCGAAGCCATAGCCTGGCTGGGACCGACCTGCCTCCAAGACTTCTCGGTAGCACCGTCACGACTGAGGCACTCTTTCTCTGCCGATGGCCTCACCTTTGCCGACAAAAGTCCAATCTCGCTCCCCAGGAAACTGGGGGCTCTGGGAGGGCTGACTTGTCAAGGTTGACGATGAAACCGAGAGGAACGCTTATCAGTCTAAGACCTTCCTCGATAAAGGCTTGGATCCTCCTGCGAGGATGAGCGCCACCAGTAGCCAGTCCGTCTAGGTAATGAAGATTGTCCATGCCCCTCGCCTAAAGGAACTCTCTAACCACCATTTCGCGACCCTTGTGTAAAGTCCCTGCGGTCGGTAGGACCACGAAAACGTTAAGCCCACTCCAGCCTAAGGCACAACGGAGCCATTTCTGAAGGATTCGTGCAGCACAGGGAAACGTGGAGATAGCTGCTCTCAATCCAACGTGGCCCCAACCACCAACCCTTTTGGAGGACCCCCGAGAACTGCTTATCAGGTTCCCCATACGGAAGTGTGGAGGTCTATGAAAGGCTGTTCAAAGTTTCAGATTGATGGGCCTTCCACTTCCCCGACTCTTTGCTGGTTAGAGGTGGAATAGAAGCCCTCCTTGATTGTAAATGCTAGAGGCATATCATCGGCACGTTGGCATGCAGGCAGCATCTCTTGAGGGGCGCGTCCCACTTGCAGTGGTTCTTGAAGAGGGGATTGAACCCTCACCCCTCTGAATGGGGGGGGGGGGGCAGGCTTTGGACTCTATGAAGGCGGTCCCCGGGGTTACCACAGTCCTAGGACCCAAGGGTCCGGTGTCACTACCACGCTCCCGCGAATTCCATGAGGCTACCGCCTACCCACTGAGGCGGATTGCTGTCTGGTATTCATAAACAACCTGCGCTGCCGGCCGCCTTGACGCCCCTCGGCTGGGCTGGCCTCGACCTTTCCGTTACCTTTATATCTCTGTCTCTTACGGCTGGATTTACCCGCCAGCGTTAACTGCCCGGTTTGCTACCTCCCTGGTTCTGAGGGGCTTTGGGCCTCTGCTCCCCCGAAAAGGGTTGTCGTTTTCCCTTCTTTCCTTGCATGCCCTGAGCGCCTGAGGGTCCCGGCTTTTGGTCGCCGCGAAACGGCACTTCTTTCGCTCCTGCTCCTTTGTCTGGAGGGAAGGCCATTAACCTCCGAAAAGGTCTTTCCCCAGGGGCGCCTCGAGTCTTTCAATTCACGGGAGTCTGTGAAGTTCAAGGCCTTGCCGACCAACTGGCGTCTAGATCTCTCCGACCTGGTCGCTATACAAGCGGAATGCTCGGCAACCAATTGATTAGGTCCGATACCACTTGATCGTCCTTTCAGTGGCGGCTTTGGAAAGCGACCTGTCGGGCTCCGTCTGGACCGTGCCTATGTGGGCAAAACCACGCTGCTGGGCGTTGATACAGGGTAGGCCGTCCTAGCCATGGAGGTCACATGCCCGCAGCTCGCCATCCCAGCCGCTCCGTATTCCATGGTTGACCCGTAATGGGGCGGGGGCTCGAGATTTTACCCCCAGCACCCTCGACCCCTGGGAGAGTCTGAAGGGGGACGCACCTCGAGTTCCGGTCCGCTAGACATCTGCCTGTGAAGGCGTGCTTCTGGGCACAACGTGTAACCCGGTAGGGAGTGTCCCTCCTTTCCCTCTCCGTTAAGGCTGTCCCTAACCAGGGTATCCTTTCCACCTTCCCCCTCGGAGTGTACCGAGTCGATGGGGGTCTTAAGATCACTTGACAGAGGTATGAAAAAGGCATTGAGCTTGTAGGCTTTGGGCGGAACTGGCTATCACCCCTACGATTGCCCCCACCTGCGTTGGAGACTTAACTCCAACCGCAAAACCGGCGTCCGAGAGGAGACCGCCGCAAAAACATGGGCCGAAACTCTAGTGGGTTAGCAGGCCGGTCACGCCACGGACCTTCCATCCATTCACCGACTCTTAGTAACGATGGGGCGGGACCCTATAGTGTCCGCCAGGCGCTGCAATGGGTCTCGTAATCCCCTGGCGAATCGTTCCTCGGCCTCCGGTTCCTCCCCTTCCGGCGTCGTGCCAGTGTGTTTCCGCGCCCTGGTGGGATGGTTTTCCGTCCGCGGGACCTGCGACCCCTGTGGGCGATCTCTGGAGGCGGGCGTGAGGCCATGGCGTTCAGAGTAGCCTGTAGAGTGAAACCCTGTGCCACCATAGATGCCCATGGGGGGTATTCGCCCAAGGGGCAGGACCGGCTCGCGGCAGGTTCGATTGCCTGGTTTCCTCAACCCCAACTTTGGTGGGAGGAAATGAGATGGCAGGTTACACACAAACCACATACCTTTTGGGGCCGTTTATGACCTTGCCAGTTACAGAGGGGGAACGGCTTAAGCATCGGACCACCGCCGCAACCAACCTCATCGGTCTAGGCCTTGGTGTGGGGCCGACGGATGTTGGGATTGATCTCCCCGCGACCTACTACGTCGAGGGAGGACCAGTCTGGTCCACTAGACGTTGAAGGTGGCACGCTAGGAGCTCTTATGTTTTGTATGGTCTGGACTGGTTCGTCCCTACAAGGTCGCGCCTGTCCCGCCCCTGGAATACTCCGGGTGGGAGATACGCCCCGATGTTCCGGGTCCACCCTCACTTCCGATCTGCCTGTGTCTGGTCGTTTGTAACGGTGGGAACGTCGACCAACCCTCCTCTCGGAAATGCGTGAAGGGTCTCCGCCGTTGGAATCAGCTCCATCCTCTCCCCTGTTTGATAAGGAGGTGGACGCCGACTCTTCATTCCCCCGAAAAGGAGCTCGCTAAATCCGCTAGCTTCAATGCTGATAGCGGCCTCATGACCCTGTGGGAGGCCGGCTCTTTTTTTCTTAGCCAGCCGGGAGTTGCGTTTTGGGCGGCAGGGGCCCTCTGGTCGGCTCCAATCCCTCAAGGATGATGGAGACTGACCCATGACAGAGGGTTCTGCCAGCTGTCGCAATAGTTAGTATACGCTACCAATTTGGGGTGACGGGTTCGGGTCTCCAGACAAGGCGTGGATGTCCCGGCCTCTTGAGGAAAGACCTAGCCCTTGCCTCGACCTGGTCCACAGCTTGAATCAAGACTCGACCTGTGGTTGGGCTTCAAAGCCTACCCCTCGGAGAGCGCTCAGGTTCCCCCTGTCGTAAGGTCCCGTCTGAGCTCCACTCCCGAGCGATCCGTCGTGGTCTTCCGAGCTGGTTCTCGACCATGACATGGGCATCATCCCCGACCGGGAGCTCGACTGGGACTGGCCTTGAATGCCGGCCCTCAAGGGAGCTGGTTCTAGGGAGCGCCTGGTTGGGTCTCCCTACCTGGGTCTCGACCCCGACCTGAGCATCCCCGCCGGACTCGCCTTGGGCTGGGCTCGAGGGTCCGCCCGCGTGGGAGCTGGTCCAGAATACCTCGGTCGAGGTCCCGCCCTGAGTCCTGGTCTCGACCTGGGCGGCCTGGCCCTGACCGTGAGCTCGACCTGGTGCTGGCCTTGGGCCTACCCTCGAGGAACTGGTCCAGGGATCACCCTGGTCGAGTCTCCTCGACCAACGTTGCCTCGGGTCTATTGCCCTTTTTGGGTCGGCCTCTTGGACGTCCTGACGCCGCGTCAGTGACTGGACCTCCTTCTTGTTCTTCGACCTGCCCGTCCTAGGCTTTTGAGGACCCTCGCACCCGGGGAGTTTCCCCTTAGAGAAGAACCTCTTCGGCAAGAGTGGGAGATCCGTCACAACTGCGGACGTCAGGGTGGTTTCGAGGGGGAGTCCCGGGCCTACTCCCTCTTCTGCTTCCCCTTCCCCCATAGGGGGGGGCGCGCTGAGGGAAAAGGACTCCCTGATCTCTTGGAAAAGTCCTGGGTAGTGTCTTGTTGGAAGAGACAACTGGGGGGACTGTGGGCCCCCTTGTCCCTTGCGACGGCCTCCTTGTGCCGGTTCTCATGGGACTTGGCCTTTTTGGACTTGAGGGATGCTTACGTACCTCAAAGGCTTGCACTGCTCGTCTGTCCACTTGGCGCATTCGATGGTGCAATCCATTGTCCCGGGCATCATGTCCTTGCACACAGGGCGTGGGGGTCCCTGCTGGACAGGAAACCACTTGCAGTTTTGCATCTGGGCTTTACCTTGATTGGAGTCCATATTGGTGTCGCTTATGTCCTATCTGTAAAGCAGAATCATGGAATAACGAGAATGGGTACCCGCCCAAAAATATACTGGGACCAAGACCCTACCCCCCGAAGATCTCACTCCAATCGACCGGGCCACCGAGGGACGCCCCTAGAGTTCCCCCGACATGTGGAAGGGGGCCGTCCCACCCTCCCCTGTAAGCCCGACGGAGAGAGACCCTCGACCGTGTCCCGACCTCGCACCCAAGTCCGACCTCTTGAGGAGGGAGGGGGATAGGGCGGATTTCCTATGTGAACCCGAGGGATGGTTTTGGGGGCTGTTGAATCCCCCGACCCTTCCCCTCGATTTTAGGTTATCCTGGCGACGCCATATACCCCCCAGGACGGGGGGTGCGACAAGGAGAGGGGAGGTCATGGGCGGACTTGCCACGTGAACTCGAAGGATGGTATGAGAGGGGAGCTCCAGACTCTCAACTTCAATTTGTATCCCCGACCATCGACCCTTCGACGAGCCCCCCCCCCCCCCCCGCGGAACCCGAGCGTGGGATATAGATGGGAAAAGGTCCCCCAACTTCCGAACTCATAAGGGAGTACCTGGGCCCATCCGGGCCCAAAAAAAGACCGGGGGCCTGATAATAATACCCTAATTAGACCCACTTCCGGTTTGAGGAGGGGGGTCCAACCCCTTTTAGATCCGTCCCAGCACATCTAGTCGATGGGAACTCTCTGTGAAAACTCTAAACTAAGGGGCATGGGCCCATTTGGGGTGACCCGGTCCCATTTTGGGGTGACCCCCCAATCTGATTCAACCTGCCCCCAAATCCCTCTACGTGACCCAAAGATGCCCTAACACCTCTAAGATAGGCCCCCGGGGTGGGGAAGCGAGTCCCAGGGGGCACCAGGCAAAAACAACCAAAAATGACTTATAGCACCACTGTCGCAACACCCATACTGAAAGTAAAACATGGAATATCAATTCAGCCTGGAAAGACCCGATTGGGTCCTGGCCTACCATAACTAAATAATAATCATATTTTTTTTTGTCCAAACAGCATATCATAAAAACTCCCGTTTTTTTTGGGCACGACGGCTGACCATATAAATACTCAACATGGGCGACTATACGCTAGACTATTGTTTACACTTTTCCTTCCTGGCACTCGCCTGATTATCGGTCCAGCCAAGGAGAACCTGCCATTTTTTCGCAGTCAAGGTTTTTTTCCTAAGTGATTTGTCTTCTTAAACTTAAACCATACTCGTTAGAATAAGCTTGGGGCCACCCAGATTTTGCCCCCAAATTCAAGATGCCCACCAAATTCAAAATGGCTGCCAAAATTACAATTAATTGGATTAATACCCGTTCTAAGTTTTTCCTTCCTGTCAAAGTTTTTTAAGTGATTCTGCGTTTCTGAACATTGCCCGCATTCAAAATTGGCCCGAGAGTCACCCCCCCCGAATATCGCGCCAATCCAAGATTGCCGCCAAAACTAAAAAATGCAGCCAAAATTACCTTAATTACGATTATAAACCGCGGCGTCTTGGCTCTTCCTGTCGAAGTTTTTACAGCAGTTTCGTCATCTTACAAGCCTAAAGATATTGAAATTAGGTTAGAGGCTACCAAGTCATTTGTCTCGCAATCCAATGGCCACCATATGCCAGGAAAAACACCTTATTTTTATTCAAACAACTGTAGTTGTTCATATTACGTTTTCTCAGTGGTTCCGTCATTCCAAACCATGGTCCTTTGAAATTTTTCCTTGCATGGTACTCAGGATTTTGGCTGCAAATGCAAGATGTCCACGTAAATCCAAATGGCTGCCATATTACCCTCAATTAAATTCGCCTTCTCTTTTTTCCCTCATTAATTCACTTTTTGTGTGTCAATATGAGGTTTACCATGGTACTGGATACCGATTTTGTGGGATCGATACCACCTGATCCTTCTTTATTCATGGTACATATGACAATATTTGTCAAGTGTTTAGTCGTGCAGCCTAAGTTGTTCGGTTCGCCAACAAACTGTATTATGTGGCAAACACAAATTAACCTTTGTCTTCCAGCCTTTTTGTAACACGGATTATCAAGGGGGTTACCACCCCCTTGAGAATCATTATAAAGCAACCCGATGCTTATGATTTTGGTCCGGTGGATACTTGGTCTTCCTCTTTCCCTTGATACCAAAATAAGTACCCCCCCCCCGGACATACCTAGATGGCGTCCCAATGCGTCATCTTGAGTTGGCAAAATTGAGATTTTCCACAGACAACTAGGCGAAATTCCAATTTTTGTGCTAAAAAGTATGTATATCTGATTTCATATGCTGTTTTCGTCTCTAAATGATCTCAAATGACTAGTTTACATAAGCAGAGTTTAGAGCCAATACTGTGCATAATATTTTTCAATATTTTTGCAACCATAAAATATTCTGTGTGGCAAACCTTTATGTTCATAATCTCAATATCCATTTGAAATCATAGCAAACTAAATTTCACATGATTTAGTATTTTTTAAGTCCTATGCTTACAAATAGTGTTGAAATTGTGGTATATTTGAAGCTGGAACATCAAAATAGACTGCAAAAGGAAGTGTTCAAGCCTGAAATGAAAAACTGATACGCCACAATTTCTATTTTCCTTGTGCTAGATAAAGCATTTTTAAAAATATGCAACATCTACTCAGAGGGAGGACAACTATGAATTTTAAAGTCATCTGTATTAAACAATCACTATGCGTTATGCGCTGCGAGTCGTCATAATTTTTATGCCGATACAATTACATTCTCGTACTTTTGTAGTCAATTAGTATGAATTATCAGTAATTTTCGTTTTATCTTCATGTGTTCTAAGTTTATTATCCCACATTAATGACATGTTTGATAGTACTTTGGACCAACATGTTCCGGACGACATTGTTTTATAGCAATTTATACCCACCACACTCAGTGTTCATTTCCCTTCCTTATTTTGTCCTTTTTTTTGACTTCGAAAATGTTAAAATTTATTTTTCTTTCAAACTTGATATTTTATAGCCTACATATACAGCTACAATCTACACTTGCATACCAAATCTCTCTTTTTCTAGTGGTAAGTTTACGTAATGTACATAATAAATGACCGGGGCCTCTACCCCCAGAGTATTAGCATATTAATGCAACTTGAGATAATAAAATAAATGACATTATTATACTTTTTGTTGTACAATAAGGGACTGTTATATTACCCTCTGGATATGAAACCCATTCAAAATAGTAAAGATTAGCACCTAAGTACAATCTCGGCCAATATAAAGCACGATTCACTTTTTGATGTCGTTGCTTTTGTTTACTACTACTCCACCAAATAGACGCCCTAATCTTGTCATTTTGAATACGAATTAATCATTTTTTTACACTAAAGAATAGCAAGTTACTCTTTCATGCTCTTGCAAATAAATCTTTCTTATTCAATTACCACAGTCTCCCCTAAATCAAAGGTGAGAAATCCATTTACCACTTAATTTTGGATGTTTGTAATAACTGCAAGTCATTAAAGTACAGGAGGAGATTTTTTTTTGGATAATGAATTTCTCTCAAAGTTCACTGGATCGGTTGTAGACCACCTACCGATAACGATAACGGTTGGAAGGTTTACTGACAAACATGTGCAAAAGAAACCCGCAAACCTTGTTTTGAACTTGTTTTTGTCTCATCGTACTCGTTTCCCCATAGAAAAACCATGCTTTGACTTTCTGTCCGTGCACAACAGAAATATTAAATCCATCATCTATTACAAAAGACGGCATATTCGGCTTATGCACTTCCGGTGTGATCTTAATACATTGGTTAGGTATTCCAAATTTAAAAAACCCTAGTTTAAGAAAATTGGGGACGCTTCTTTATGAGAATCTCGTGTCTCTTTAATAGTGAATGTTAATGGTGCTAAACACCCATGTTACGCTATAAACATCCATAGTCGTCCAGTTAAGCACACGCAGGTGTAGCAGTAGGATCACACCAAAACTCATGCTTGTAGATAAGTCACGGCTATACACCCTCTTTCTGGAGAAGGTATTTATAATAGGAGTAAGATGCTTGTGACTCTGTAAACACGAGAATGAATTTTTGTTAATGAGGAATAATACCTATGCACCCTTTTTATATAACGGATCATATTTCTGATCATAAAGGTGGCTCAATTATGATGTCAGTACTAGTGTTGTTTGAGGGTTATCCTGATATACATTTGAAACAGCATAGGAGCAATCCAGTCCTGTGTGGTACACCATTCCTCAGACGACGCAGACGCACTACTCTGCCCATCACTGGTCTTGAGAATAAAGCTATACGGTTTGCTAGCATGTTACATAAGATTGTACAAGGTGACGATCCGGGCTGGCCTGATAAGCTTGAGTGTCAAGCCCTGGTGCCCCACGGTGGTCTATGCTGCAGTAAAGGTCCACCAAGATGACTCCTGCCTTACGGCACTTTTCAAAGCTTTCCTCAATATCATTTGTGAGTTTACACTCTGGTGACCATTGCTCCGGCCATGGCGAAATCCCGCTTGTTCGTCAGGCAGAGGGGTTCGACGACGGGCTCCAGGTGGGCCAGGATCATCCTTTCAATGAGTTTGAAGGAGACACTCAGTAGTGATCGGGCGTAGTTCTAGGGTTGTCGACAGCTTGTTTGGTTTGGGGAGTGCGATATAGTAGCTCTCCTCCAGATTTTGGGTAAGGACTTGTTGTTAAGGCAAAATGTGTAGAACTCCTGGAGCCAATCTAGACATCGTGGGCCACAAAATTGCTCAGGAACTCTGCTGCTATGTTATCAGGACCCTGGGCCTTCCACTCTTGTCTAATAGCAGAGGTAAGCTCATCTAGAGAAGGATGTTGAAAGTGACCCATCACACGGGGGCTCGGACGGAGGTTTGGTGATCTCTTTTTTGCCAGAGCGAGTGTGGTCTTATCATGTTCTTGAAACGACCATTTGCCAGGATTGCTCATCCATTGAGTGCAGTCTGGAACATTTCGATGGTTTGGAAATTCTGCGGGTGAGGCGGTTTATAGTCTTGTCCAGGCTTCCTGCGGGAGTGGGTGAAGTCGATACCTATGACCGTCCCTCCCAGAGCTCGCGGCGTTTTCCTGTCCAAGCGGTTTGTCAGGTCTGAAGCCTTGGCTGAACCTTCTTCCCCGGTTTCAGAATTCGGAAGTCATTGTAAAGAGTCTCGCTTCCTCATCCCAGGATGGGATATAACTGCGACGGCAGCCATGTGGAATGGTCTTCTTTGGCTATATTAATAGAGTTGACACAGTGCTGTGTAGGAATTGTCCAGGTTGAGGAGGTTGGGGTCGAGTTGGTTCTTCTGAGCCACCAGGTTCTTGAACTGGTCCCAGTCTGCCTTGAGGAAGTTCCACCTTTTCACCGGCTTTGTTGGTATAGGCTTAGCAAGGATCTCCTGAGCGATCAGTGATGGCGTGTTGGGACTTCGGAAATGCGGTCGAGAACAGTGCGGTGAATGGGGATAGGTCAATGTTTGCAAAAGCGAGGTCAGGTTGTAGACATATTCCACCTTCCAGAGTAGAAATTGTCTGGTTACTTGGGGTCGTGCAATAGTTGTACACCGGATTTTGGGGCCCAGTCCTTAGGGGGTAGCTCCATCAGGGTTGGTTGTTCTGTAACCCCAGGTTATGCTATGGCTATTAAAGTAGCCAGCATAAATGCAAGGTCACCATAAGTGGTAGGAGTCTGCTGGAAGCCGATGGTTAGTGGCTGGTAACATGGTGACATGAACACCTGCATTTGGTAGTTTGCCATTCCATGGTGGGAGTCTGCCGTGAGTTTTGCAATTTGTTTGCATTGGGCTGAGTTAACTAGCAAGGGTGGCAATCCCATGGGTAGCACTCTTGGTGTGTGCAGCTAATGTAGCCGCAGATGTTCAAAATGGAACGTCGGTAGCGTGCGTCTCTTGGAGGAGAATCGCAGTGACTTTATCGTAATGTATGAATGTGTTCGATGATGTTTAATCTTTTGCCTAGTGAGACCTTCCACATTGAGTTGGCAGCACTGCGATGCCATCCGACTTGACATCTGGTGATGCCTGCCTAATAAGGGCACGGTGCCAGACTGGCATCAGATAGTGTCCTCTGACGGGGCATGATTAAAATACAGTGAGATAAAAAAGACAACAGTGAATTAAAAAGACATACAGTGTGGAATCAAGGGACACGGCCCAGCTTCCAAGGGACATGGCCCAGCCTCCAAATAAGAAGAGAAGGGTGAGACCCAACCAGAGTGAGAAAAGGTCTATAGCCCAGGAGAGGATGATATTACTGAAAGTGAAAGCGACTTCGCTCAAGAACAGTGGGCTACCTCGTCCCCGACCTCGTCTGTCAATAACATAACAGTCCATCCGATTCGCAGACAGACAGTGATTTGGACTTAAGCGAATGAACTTTTGGAATTGAAGTTATCTCTAGAATTGCAGCTTAACCCAAGGGGAGGATGGTTACCACCCCAGTGAACTTTGCTCCGGTGCGCTAAAATGCCAAAAGCTTGAGTAAAAAGCTTCTAGGTAATAATTATTTCATCCTTTCTGGTCATTATAGCGAAAAAAAATGTTCACCGGGGTTAGGGTATTCCGTCATAGTTGAAGGTAAGGGGTGGGGTGGGGGTTGCCACACAAGAATATTTTATGGTGCATTTTTTGAAAATATTATGCACAGTATGGCTCTAAACTCTATGTTTATGTAAAACTAGTCATTTGCGATCATTTAGAGCTGAAACAGCATGAAAATCCGATATTCCTTCCTTTTTTAGCACAAAATAAATTGGATTTTCGCCGACTCGTGCACTTGATGACATCATTGTGATGCCATTCTAGGTATGTCGGTACTTATTTTGGTATCAATGGAAAGAGGAAGACCATAGCTATCCACTGGTACCAAAATAATAAGCATTGGGTGCTTTATAATGAATTCTCGAGAGGGTGGTAACCCCCCCCTTGGTAATCCGTGTTACAAAAAAGGCTTGTAAGACGAGTGTTAATTATGTGTTTCCATCATCCAGTTTGTTGCTGAGCCTAACAATTTAAGATGCCCAGACTAAACAATATTTACATGATAATAAGAATCAGGTGAGTATTCTATCCCACAAAATCGGTATCCAGCACCATGTAAACCTCATATTCACACACAAAAAGTTAATTCATGGGGGGAAAGAGAATGGGAATTTAATTTGAATATGGCAGCCATTTTGGATTTAAGTGGCCATCTTGCATTTGCAGCCAAATCATGAGTACCATGCAAGGAAATTTCAAAGGACCATGGTTTGGAATGACGGAACCACTGAGAAAAAGTTAACATGAACAGCTAATAAGGTGAATTTGGCGGCCAATTTGGATTTGAGACCGAATCCTTGGTAGCCTCTAACCTAATTTCAATAGCTTCAGGCTTAAGATGACGGAACTGCTGTAAAAACTAGAGCCAAGACGCGGTATAAGTGTAATTAAGGTCATTTTGGCAGCTATTTTGATTTTTGGCGGCCATCTTGGATTTGAGGCGATATTCGGAGTAGCTCTCGGGCCAATTTGAATGGGGGAATGTTCAGAATGACAGAATCACTGAAAAATCTTTGACAGGAAAAACTTAGAGAGGGTATTAATCCAATTAATGTAATTTTGGCAGCCATTTTGGATTTTGGCGGCCATCTTGAATTTGGGGCAAAATTCTGGGTGGCCCAAGCTTATTTAAAAGAGTATGCGTTCAAGAAGACAAAATCACTTAGAAAACCTTGACTGGAAAAAATGGCAGTTTTTCCTTGGCTGGGACCTGTCTAATGTATCTGCTTGCACAACTTTTTTGGGAACACCTTGTATTCATACAATTGCAATCTTTTCTGATGCTCTGTCTTACAGCTATGTGCGAAAGCAGGCGAGACTTGTGGTTCGAGAACCGCCTTGTTTAGAAAAGATATAGGCCTATTAAGTTATAGTCGATCCCATAAATATTTCAAAGCAAAACGTGGTGGAGCATGTTTTGTTACACTGTGTTATTATATCGAGTTTTAATTAAAATGATCAATACATAACGAAAATCTTTGATCAAATTTGCCCGAAAGGCCTGAAATTTTGGACAAGAGAAATCTAAAAATTGTACTCATAGATGACCTTTGACCCTTATATGACCTTTGACTCATTTGTAAAACATTAAAAAAAAAACACTTCTGCAAATAAATGCTGCAAATTACAACAAACAACTGGTCCAGGACTCATACAGTATGCACAGATTGACCTCTAGTGACCCATGGAATTTTGACATGTGATCCCATTTGTCAAAATACAGGTATATACTATCTTATTCTGCGGGGGAGAAGTAGAGGAACCGTTTGTGGTATCCCGTTAAGCTGCGTAGCGAAGCAAAGTGAAAAATGCGAAGCGAAGCAGAGAACTAATTCTACAACTCCCAACATGTTTCCATTAACTCATTTCTTAAGTATGCCCATATAATGGCTAGACCTCAACGCAGGCCTTTTTCTAAGGTCTGCCTTGGCTATAGTGTAATTGAATGTGGAGGGTTTTTTCAGTGCAAAAAGTAACATAATTGCTGATTTGTGTACAATCTCCATTGCGAGTCCTAGTCTGCAGGAAACCCCACAGAGGAATCAATAACCACCGCCCAACCATACCAGGACCTGGTCCTGCCACCGACAGACAATCGACCAATAAGGAAAGGGCATATTTGTGAGAAAAAACAGGTACTCGAGTAGAAGCAACCCCAATGTCTGATGATAACAACACCGAAGTCCTCACCTTGAGCTTGGTCTGTCATAGTTACATTGTCTAAAACTCCATCAGAGATACTTCGAGACCTTCAGCTCAACCCTGCGAATTCCACCAAACCTAACTTCTTCATTGGCGACTTCAACAGCCATAGTACCAAATGGGGCTACAATGAAACTAACAAAGACGACAAGCTGTCGAAGAATGGATATGACGGCAACATCTACGTCTCTTACGACTCTAAGAGCCGCCATCATTTCAGAGGGCCCGTTGGAATAGAGGTTACAACCTATCTAGCTATTGTTAGCAAAAAAACTCTAACCTGTGTAGCAAGATTGTTCGGAGCCTTCACCCAAAACTCAACATCGACCAAATCGGTATCCAAGTCAAACGCTGCAGTAAGACCAAACAAAGTGCCTTTAAGCGCCGCTTTAACTACAGGGAGCCAGACTGGGCAAGGATCATGATGACTGGATACGAACCTGAAGAGGATTGCTCCAAAAACCCCATAACTATGACCAAAATTTGCCAAAAACTAGTGAACAAGACTGCACGAGATTCATACCCAGAGGCTGTAGGAGGAATATATACCAGGCTTTCCAAGGAGTGTGCTAGAGAATATCAAGAGTTATCAATGTTGAAAGCTGATCCCTTTTCGGCTGAAACCAACTGCTAAAGGTGAGAGGAAGTCTCGGAGAGGATCTACGGAAAAGATCTAAACCTGGCATACCATAAATGAATCCAACGATATGACCCATACAGCAAGAACGCATGGTCTACCATCCGAAAGCTCCGAGGGGATCCAACGAGAACCTCCCAGCAGCCCAAATGTCAAACCAACCAAGTGCCAACCAATGCTTGAATGGCAAGTGCGGCAAGAAACCAGAAGATCAAACTAGACCATAAGAGGTATAGTGGTGACCCTGGTTTTCACTCGCCCCTTCAACATGGACGAATGGAATTGGTATGCTCAACTTCAACCAGGAAAAGCAGTAGCCTTGACAACATCTCTAATGAGCAACAAAAAAATCTGGCCCAGTAGCAAGGGAATTGGCTTCTTGAGCTCTACAATTGATGCCTCATTTCCCACAAGGTTCCAAAGACTGGAGGAAAGACATGTTATGGCACTCTAAAGCAGGGGAAGTACCTACAATCCCAAGAGGTACAGACCTATATCACTCCTTAGCCATACCTACAAGCACTTTGAACGCTCCTGCTCAACGTATCGACTGTGATAGAAGAACACCTCATACCAGGAAAAAGCAGGTTTCCGGCCAGGCAAATCAACAATTAACAAGCCAAGTACTCAACCCTAAACTCAACACATTGAGGATGGTTTCGAGAAGGGTCTTTGGTAAACCGGAACTGGGGTAGTCGACCTCTCAGCAGCATACGACACTGTTAATCACAGATGCCTACTCCATAAGATCATGGAAATTTACCAAGGAACATCCACTTGACTGAGCGTATCCGTGGATTGCGGGCTAACAGGATGTCTTTGTTCAGCTAGGAGCGAGAAAAGAGCCGATGGCGTAAGCTTAAGAATGGTCTACCACAGGGAGTGTGTTGCACCTCTCCTGTTCAACATATATACAACGACCAACATAGCAGTGCAGGAACCTGTCGTTTTATTTATGCAGACGATTTGGAATTAGCGCACAGATGCCGACTTCACAGTTTGTTGAAGAGAGACTCTCCAAAGATTTGGATGAACTACTCCTATTATGAGAGAAAAACACCTATGTGCAAATCCTCGAAAACACAGGTGTGTGAGCATTCCATCTACGCAACCTTGACGCCAAACGTTAGCTTAAAGTTACTGGTCTGGGACACCCCTAGAGCACTGTGAGTACCCTGTCTAAGGAGTTAACTTGGACCACACTCTCTCTGATAAGACACATTGAGAAGACGAAGAGTACAGTATGTTCACGCAATAACACTCGAACAAACTCACTGGCACCAGATGTGGTGCTCGCCACACTTACCCTAAGATCAAGGCACTTGCCGGTGCTACTAAAAAAAAAAGGGCAGAGGATGCCTGCCCTGTATGGAAAGATCAACCCATGCCAAGAAGCTTGATCCAGCATTAAATGCATCCTGCCGGCTTATCACAGATGCAGCCGTCTCAACACAACGGAAAATGTAATCCTAGCAGGAATTGCTCCACAGACAATCCTGTCGTAGCGTAGCGAGCATGCAAGAGCGTAGCTGCCAAGTATCATGGGAAGCACCCTATGTTGGACAGAGATAATGCTGCCAACCGCCTTAAATCTAGAGAGAGATTTCGTAAGCAAAGTCCAACATCTTGAAAACAGCTCTAAGGAGGTAAAGAGAGTAGCCTTGTGGAAAGAAAGACTTGCTACAACCAAGTCACATCATATCGGTATTGAACCGGGTGAGCATCTCCCACCTGAATCTGACTCCTCAGGGGCTGAAGGGCGATGCCTCAATAGATTGAGAACCAGACTGGCGATCTAAGGTTTCCTTGCAGATAGTGGGGCTATCTGGAAGCAGATCAGGAACTACCTTGGTTGTGAACAGCACAAGACAATGAAAACCTCGTGGTCTGCCCACTGCTGGAGCAACAATGCAAAAACAAGGACCTTGCGGAATTCAGTGAAGCAGCCAGACGTGTACCCATCTCTGCGGGATCATATTGAGAAACCACAGTGGTTTTGGGACACGATAAGAAGAAGAAGAACTTTCTACAAATAAAAACCTATTCAGTTTTCTGCATTGGTGCTGTGACTACCAAACCTGCTAAAAAGAACTGGGGCGAGACTCATGGCGTATACACAGATTGACTTCTAATGACTTGCCTGAACCTTTGACCCAGTTTGTCAAAGTATAATACATTTCTCCAAATAAAGTTGTATTGATACCAAACATGTTCAAAAGAAAATCGGCACAAGACTCCTATGGGCTGTAAGTCAATTGACTCTAATCTATTACTAATTTGACCCCATTTTGTCAAACTATAAAACATATTCGGCCGCCCTGACCTTGACCTTGGCACATGACATATGACAACATTAACATATGAGGGATCCCATGGTGCACTATGACACAAGTTTGGTTTCCAATTGAACTGGAACTGTTCAATTGAGGTAAAATTTTATCGTCGATTTTTTTCCTGTCAGTAAAAACGCATATGGTCGATGGTAAAAATACATATTGGAGGGGATGTGTTGAGATCAAAACTAAAAAGCAGTATTAACAGCTGAATGCTAAACTTTGTTCAGCAGAATCAGATGCTTTAAACCCAATAATGAACGTTTTGGTATCGAATATGTAATGGCTTAAATTCATACCAGATTCGAATTAAATAGTTGTCTTAAACAACCAATGGTTCGACTATAGGGTATGCACAGTGAACTATTCTGACCCTATGGTTTGAACCCAATTTTTGTCGAAAACATACAACATTGAAATAAAGTTGTAATCCACAAACTTGCTCCAAAGAAACCACAGGCCCAAGAATCGTGAACTGTATGCAATTGATATAATCACCAATATGACCTTTGACCCCCATTGTGTTCAAACCTTTAAAAAACACTATTTAAATGAAATTCTCCAACAACCTAGCTTAAAACAACCAATGGTACAAGGATCATATAGGGTATGAATCTCGGACCCTTGTGACCTTGACCATTTTGTCAAAATTATACAACATTTGCAAATAAAGTGCTGTGACCACCAAATTTGCTCAAAACCATCACTGGCACAAGACTTGTGGTGTACACAGATTGACCTCTAATGACGTATACCTGACCTCTGACCCCATCTTGTTAAAATATATAAACCAATATTTGTTTTCAAATAAAGGTGTATAACTGCCAATTTGCTTAAAAAACACTGGCTCAATACTCAC
Source organism: Ophioderma brevispina (assembly GCA_023653785.1). NCBI lineage: Eukaryota > Metazoa > Echinodermata > Ophiuroidea > Amphilepidida > Ophiodermatidae > Ophioderma > Ophioderma brevispina. The sequence goes on along the minus strand of JAMKCH010011918.1, from coordinate 55,758 downwards.
AGGTACGTGCCAACTGACCTCTGACCCCTATGCGGTATGCATAGATTGATCTCTAATGAGCTCTATGTGACATTTGACCCCCATTTTGTCAAAATCTATACATTTCTGCAAATGAAGTGCTGTTGAAACCATCAACCTTAATCAAAAGAAGCACTGGCCCAAGACTCAAGGGGATATGCTGATTAACCTTTAATGACCTTACACGATCTTTGATCTAATTTGCCAGCAGACATTGTCTGAAGTTCATGTATTTGGAAAAAGAGGTATCTTTGATTGCAAAAGAATTGATGGTATGCACAATATCAGCGGCTAATTCCAATGTTAATGAAAAGAACACAACCGGTATGTTCATAAGTACATGAATGCAGTTAAGTACCAGGGGAGTGCATCATACGTGTTTCAAATTCAGTGGCTGAGTACCCGAAAGGATAAGTGTCAGTGAAATACCAGGGGAAATTTAGCCAGTATAAGCAAGCAAATGTAGTAGAACATGTTTCTACTGGCTAAAGCACTGAAAATTTACAGTACATTTTTGATTTGTTAGAAACACAGTTTCAGTTTAATAATTTTCGACATCAATCTAATCATTGCTAATATTTATCCAATCCTGTTATGTAATAAATATATATTGCAATTGTTCTTTTTCTATAGGGAAAGATCACTGCACAAGGCAAACTATTATTACAGGACACCCTACAAGTAGCAGACCCAACCACTCTTAAATTCAAGGAACGGCGAATCTTCATGTTTGAACAGATCATCATCGTCAGTGAACAGCTTGAAAGAAAAAAGGATTCAGCAACCCAGGATACATCTTTAAGAATAGTTTTCAAGTATGTTAGTGTTTCTTTTTTGGCCTACCTTTAGGAGGCCTGTGCTCAGATGGGCAGATGTCCAGTGGGAAACAACAAAATAAAAGGGCCATTCCATGTCAACATTCGAGATGTGCACCGCAGCACGTCATGGATTTTTTTCGTTTTAAGTGTAGTGGTAGACATTGATGAGATATGAAAATTCTGAAATTTTGAGCGTCATAGTCCATTTCGTTTTCCAGCTAGAGCAATTGGAAATTTAGGGGGGGGTCACCATCAATAGTGCCGCCCAATGTGAAAGACTATGTCACAGATTAGTAACAGAGCCCCACACCACTTTGAAAATCACTATCTAGGGGTATTATTTGGTGTAGAATTCAAATCTGGCATCGGAGAGTTCATAGCATGTTTAATTTTAGAATTAGTGAGGCCTAAATATGCACCTTTGTTCATTCGGGGTCAAGTTTGGGAGGTCATAACTCCGTAAGTAAGAAAATTTTTATCGTCCATGCATCTTTTAGTCAATCAGAGTTACATAGTAAAACTTTAAACCATACAATTATGAACACATTAGAAAAGTAATAAGTGAGGTACAGCCCCTTGAAAATGGTAATTGTACTTTTTTGACACATTTTGCCACCCCTGAAAACCAATGTTGACATTCGACACCACCCTCTACTTCAGATATGTTGAAGATATATCATTAAACAACTTTCCTTGAAAGAACTAGTTTGGTGTCTTCATTTTTTCACAACAAAATACACACTCAAAGTTAACACACAAAGGTATAGGTGACCCACAGGTCATTGTACATGCACAGTGTATATCTCCATATACATTCTATGGGGATTTCAACAAAAGTGTCTTGTGTTGAAAACAATGAAGACATCAAGACACCAAGCTGGTTCTTTCAAGAAAAAAAAAAAAAAAAAAAAAAAAAAAAAAAAAAAAAAAAAAAAAAAAAAAAAAAAAAAAAAAAAAAGGGGGGGCCAATATATGTCAAAATGCAAAATTACAATTTTTTCAATGGGCTGTAACTCACTTATTACTTACCCAGTGTGCTTATTATTGTACTGGTAGAAAGTCCTGCAGTGTGACTCAGATTAACAAAAAAATGGACACTAAAAATATTGTTACTCACAGAGTTCTGACCCCCCAAACTTGGTCCCTGATGAAAGAGATTGCATTTTTACACCCAAATAACTTTAAATGTAAAAGAGCTATCACATTTTTGATGCTAGATTTGAATTCTACACCAAAAATATACCCCAGATAGTGATTTTCAAAGTTGTGGAGGGTTCCATTACAAGTTTATGGCCCTCTCAAAATTGTCTTTCGCATCGCACAGCATTTTGAGAGTGACCCCCCTAAATTTCTGAGTGCTCCTGTGGGAAAACAAAAGGTGGTATGAAGCTCAAAATTTCAGGATTTTCATTTCTCATCAATATCTATCATCACAACAAAAAAGAAAAAAATCCATGACATGCTGTGGTGCACATCTCGAGTGTTGACATGGAATAGCCCAAAAGTTGTCTCACATCTTAGGAATTGTGGTCTTGAAAATCATGTAGTTGGCAGGGCAAAGTAGGGGCAGACATTTTAGCGAGATTTAGCCCGCAAAATTAAAGTGTTTTACAGTGTGCCCAATATTGCCAAATTTATCAAATTTCAGGCCATTTTGAAAGTGTTGTATTGTAAAAGTTATAACAAACACGACTGTCCTGTTTTGTTTTGTTTGTTTTTTATAAAGAAGCATCAAATTAACAGATTAAAATGAATCTCACAACACATTTAGTCATATTCTCAAATTATTGCTCCTTCAATATGCTAAATTCACTTTGTAACAAAAAATTTTCAATTTGGATGATTCAACCACTTTTTTCAATAGATTGGCAAGAGGGACAATTCTGGTAGATCTTGGGAGATACTTCAAATTTTCATGTGACCACTCTACTTTAATTAAAGGTGGGGTCACTACACTTTGACTTGAAATGTTTATTTTACACGAAAGTGACAGCCATTTTGAATTTAAAAGCTGTTTAATAGAATCGGTAGCTGTATATCTGTTTGATGGAATGTTTACTAACCATAAGTCAAATCATAATTATGACACTAGAAATAAATGCGAATACCAGCTGCATATGTTTTAAACTGTTTTAAAATTCAGGCCCAAAATTTTGGAATGAATTGCCAAGACATGTTAAAGATTCAAAAACAACCAATTTAAAAGGAAATTAGTTTTATATTTTGAATTCATAATCTCTAAATTTTACTTATCTCATCATGTGTTTTTGTACTTATAGGCTATCATCTAGACCTCTATTCATTTATTGGTATTTTAAAATCACTTGTTGTCACTAGAACCAAATTACTTGTACTTCTCCTGCTTGTATGCTTGTCTTATTTTTTGTTAATGTAATTGTTATTTATTTATTTAATTGTTGTTTTAAAGTCAAGGTGGTACAAAATATCTTATAGACATTTGCTTTCTTTTGTACCTCCTCCATCTGATGTCATTTAACTGTTTTGTGTTTTGATGGAAATCAATTTGAATTGAAATGAATATATATAGGCAGTAATAAGCATTTTAACAATTGTTATGTACAATATTTAGCACAGCAAAATAATACCCACAGTACAGATAAAGTGATTAATAACTGTAATTAACATAAATGGCAGCCATGTTGAATTCTCTTACGCCGCCACTTAGGAAAAAAACGATAGCCCTTAAGTTTTTCTTGTAGTATGTGTATCTCAACAGTATGTTAACAATGCATAATTTACATTATGATTATAAGCTTAAGGCAATCCATTGTATTGAGTGTTTGTAGTGGCCATTTTAAATTCTTCGAATCATTTGAAATTTTACTTTGTCAAAAGTAAAAAACTATGCCTTTGTAAATTAATATGGAAAATTGGGAGGTTTTGTACATTTTATGACAGAAATGTTCACTTTAAACAGATTTTAGTCAAATATTTTCGCTACCATTGTGTTTTTAAGTAAAAACAAAAACTAAAACTAGGCCACCCGTATCCCGTATCATTTAAAAAGGTGACGCACCCCTGGGAAGTACATAATTTTTGCGAGATAATTTCTTTAAAATTATAAAAATCAGTTCTGCGGGTGTTCTCACCTCTTGTATGTGCAGGTTTTCTCGAAAATTAATTGTAATTGCCCAATTTCTTGTGAAATCTATCACATATAAAACTCGGTATCAATATTTGCTTACTTCCGCGATTATAATCGTAACGTGTGTACGACCGTTGATCTCTAAAAACGTGGCTAAAAGGTCACAATCCGTGAGTACGAGCCTGATCAGCTATTGTGATCGTGGGGCACACACTGTTCTCATCATGGTGTCTCCGTACCCCGAAAGGTAGGGGAAGTGCCTTATTGTACTTAATACCTGATTGCTAGGGTAAAATAAAGCCATCTACAGCTAGGTAGAAACAAACGTGCCCGAAAGTAAGTAAGGAGGATTTTGTGTGCTGAGCGGAATTATTGGCCGCCGGCTGGAGAAGGATCGCCCATAGTGCTTGAAGATGAACCGATATCAGTGCTTACTGCTTAGCCGCGAGTTTAATACCTGGTCAACGAATACTACGATTCGCCTATTGTTTGTGAAAGACAATTGCCTACTGTTTTTGTGTCATACCTTTATTCAGTTATTATAGTGTCACGACCATGGCAGTTGGTTTATGCAGGTGTTTGTGGCCTTTATCATTTATTATTTTTATTGTCATCGGACCATGGCAGTTGGTTTATAGCATTTCTTGTTCATCGATAGCATAAACAAAGTAAACAATAGCTTTTAACACACCTTCACCCCCACCCCCCCCCCCCCCCCCTTAAAAAAATTAACCCCCCCCCACCCCCCCCCCCCCCCCTGTCCTGTCACGTCATACTGTACTGTAGTCAACGGGTACTGGGTAGCCATGTTATACGTCAACGCATGCATGGATTTGTCCCTTGGCATGAAGTACTTCCGTTATCTTCAGATAGATTCAGAATTTGTGCTCTTATTGTATTTGTTATATAAATGGTAATGACCATTGTTTTTACTTTAGACCCTGCAGCGTATCATTATCACTTGGGCGACAACTTGACTTTGGGAATGTTGATGTGGAGGGACAAGCGTTATCATAGGGGGTAACATCGACTTGGTTATATTTTGCCCAATAATACTGATGAGATTTTTTCTTTATTAAATGTGGAGTGACCCAATCGACAACCTTCATTCCCCATTTTCCAGCATAAATTGAGATTTGGTATGTATCAGAAGTATGAAAAGAAAAGTACAAACACATATTTTTCCTCAGTCCTTACCCCAGTAAAATTCCTAACAAAACGTCTCCCTAAGTGGTTGACCCTATCATGGTCGATTTTCCATATCATATTTAATAGCTCCCTCACATATAGAAATGTATCCCCAAACATCTTATTACTAAAAATTTTGGAATTATAAAATTGGTTTGGGTAAGCAAACAATGTGACTAAAATTAAAATTGTCTCCACTAGACAGTGCATGTTTTGATTAATTACTTGTGGTCGACCAACATGGACTTTGTTTCAGAAAACCTACATGGATTTATTTCTTGGACTTAGAAATTTAATTCAGTAATTCAAAAATATGAATTTGTTTGATCCCAAATAATCAGATAAAAAACATAGGGGGGTTGTCCCCTGCTCATCTGCTCGTTTCTCCCTGCAGCCACCAATGAAATGACCTTTGTACAGTGTTTATAGAAGAAGGGACCCAAATTCGCCCCTCAGAAAATGCCTCGGGCACCCCTTCTGCCCCCCCCTACCCCCATTTGCAAAGGCATATCCAGTGGTGAACGGTTTTGTTCAAAAAGTGTGTGATTTCATATTCCCCTATGATTACAAATGTTTTCGTTTACTACAACAAATTCCCTCATCATCCCCTTGGTGTACATTACTGCCCCTGCCTAAGCATGGAGTTCAAATGAGAAGAGAGAGAGGAGAGGAGCGAGATTTAATATTTGTACAAGTAGGTCTATAGATGCTCCATATTTACATCCCCCTACTTGATTTATCATAATTTTATACCCTCAAATGTAGGAAATGATTTCATTGATGTCTAGCAATGTCTGTTAACTTGACATCTCCACCCTTCCCCCACTCCACCCGATACACATATATCCATTATATCTTGTCCAATGTACACGTCAAGGTTACTATAATCAAAGTAACGCATTGTTTTTTTCCTTTGTGGAGAAATGTGTGTTTCTTCTTAAATTATATCTCACCCACCCCCATCATTTCCCCACCCCACTCTGACCCCACCCCAACCCAACCCAAAGGTAATCAGAAATCACCCCTCCTGAATTTATCCCCTCTTACATCACGGATAAGCTGTATTTCATTAATTAAAAGAAAATGGAGGGGTCCTGAACTAAATGTTATAGCTCCCTCCGATCCCACATAGGGTGTATTGAGTCCATCCCACAATGCACCAATTTGTGGACATTTCACCTAACTAAGGTCATGTGATCCCACCAAAGTCATATTTCATAAAAGTCAAAGTCATAAAACCCTTGCACTCATTTAGCCTACAAAGTACCTTTTATCCTGAAGTTCTTACACTTCATTACAACACATGAACATAGGCACATTGCAATGCACTATGGGATTTGTGTAAAATACTGTCTGGTCCCTTCTCCAGCCATCTACAATTTCCCTACCAGTTTTAGTATTTTTTTAAACATTTACAATAGCTTGCATGTTGTTTTTTTGAACTTCTGAGCACTATGGAAAGCTCACAATCCACACCCCCTTCAACACATCGCCACCCAGGATCCATACTCAAAGATACACACATAACTAAAATATGCTCTCTTCTAAATTATACCACTCACTCTGCAGAAAATATTGACGCTATAAATCCACATCAGAATAAATTTTCACCTCTAGGGATTTTCGCTTTTACGTGTTAAACCAATGGCGTCGTCTTCAATTGGGATTTCTCGGCCGCCCTCCCCTGCTGTTACTACGCTGGTGCCCTGCGCCTTGGGCTTCGCTTTATGGCTCATTTGTGAGGTGGTGAGAGACCAAAGTCTCAGGGAACCAGTGTATGCTGTTACAAGGCTTCAAGGCTGCTGAATTTGGATGATTTTATGTCAGTAGACGTTGGTTAGTTAAACTGCATTTCCTGGAAAACGAACAACTTGTAAAAGTGAGAACAGGTGGAATTCTTCTCAGAAAACATTACGCCATTGATTACCACTAGATTTTTCTACTTGTGAGGGGTGCGCCACTTCATGTAATTTATAAAGGTATTTCCTCTGTGTACACGGTAGCCTAAACAGGGTAGCCCAAAAACTTATTTAAACAATATAGTAAATGCAACATAAACACACTAGTGTATGTGACAGGAAGCTAGTTTAGGTATATGGTGCTGTGCAGCTGCATGATTGATATTCTGTGGTTTCTCAATTTCCAGACTTTCTTCTTTCTTCTTTGTTTATACTTTCAAAAATGCTACTAGTGCCAAACTGTCTGATTGCGGTGAAAATCAGAAGAACCACTGACCCAAGGCCCCTATGGGGTATACACACATTGGGGTCAAAGGTAACATGGCCAATTAAAGGGGATTTCTTTGAAGATCTATAAATTCCTTTTCGTGTCACAAATCTATTGCAATCACCAGACTTGGTCAGAAAAACTGCTGACCCAAGGCCCATGTGGGGTATACACAAATTTGGGTCAAAGGTCATCTGGGTCAATTAAAGGGACATTCTTTGAAAATCTACAAGTTCTTCCTTGTGCCACAAATCAATTGCTATAATCACCAGACTGCTGACCTTAAGGTGTCAAATATTAAAATGTTATTCATTTCAATTTCTGCATGATATATTTGTCCTTTTTGAAAGGACAATTTGCTCTAGTTATGACCTGGGATGTATCTGTCTATACAGGGGACTGAATATGACTTACTCGATTTGGGAATTTGGGATTTCCAAATGGTAATTTATGAAATTCTTATGTGCATTTTCTACGGCAGCCTCAGTCCCAGTGACATCACAAAATCACCTCTTAAACCTTAGTTCAATAAATCTTAGTAATATCATGATAATTTTGGAATAAATTATTGACTTCAAAATCCATTGAGGTTAGTGGATAAACAAAACAGTGTAATTTCAAATAACGGTCATTTAGATTTAAATATTCATGACCAGATAAAGCCTTTGATCGAATCTCTGTCTGTTATGAATAAGACCGCCCTCCTACCGTTAGGTCTTTGAAATAGATTAGCACTCGGGTCACGCCAGATGTTGATGCCAATTTGAATTCACTGTTGCTGTTAGGATGGCATGACCTACTCCCTGTGTCTATAATGGGCACGGTGCAGTCCAGTCCAAGTTTTTCCAGCTGAGGATAAGTAAACAAATAAATAAATAAAGTTCCATAAATGATATACATAAAAAGCATACACATTTTAATGTCTGACAAAATTATAATGAGCTTGATGTACTTAAGAGATATGTTGCAGCAAAGTGGGTTTATGAGTATATTTGTATAGAAACCATTTTAATCAGAGATTTATATAGCCATGCTCTGAAACCTACAGGCCCAGAGTGATTGAAACTCAAATTATTTGAGAAATTTCTGTGGAGATAAATTGATTGTGAAGATATTAAACAAGAAATTTCTTGGAATATGGGATGGCTAAGATGTAGTTATGTTTAAAGCTTAAAAGAATCAGTGGAAAGTATTGGTAGGTTTGCAGATGAAAGCACTTCTTAACTAGACTTTGCAATATCAAATCATACATTACAGAATAAAGCACATTAAGCATAACAAGAGTATCAGAAACTGATGGAACACATATCAATGTATTAGCACCCATTCCTGTCAATTAAATAGTTTGTCTTATTTTTCCTGTCATAGGTTAATAAGTTGCGACTAGAAGAAATGAAAGATGATCCCTTAAAATTCACCTTAGCAGCCAAAACACCAGGTGGTGACAACCTTATCATCCAAGCAATGACCACTGAAGACAAAGAAAAATGGGTAAAAGAGGTAAAAGCTCTCATTGCGCAGCAGGCTGACATGCTCAGAGGTAAGTTTGTCTTCATGAATCACTTGGTATTTAATTTAGAGAATAAAGGTATGATTTGGGCAACTGGTACTCTCTTTACAACGAATTGAAACCAAGGTGATAACATTATTTTAAGTGGAAGAACGAGGCCGGAGTCCGAGTTCTTCCACGCAAAAATAATGGTGTCGCCGGTTTCAATTCGTCGTAAAGAGAGTACCGGTCCCCAAAACCATACCTTTATTCTCATTCTTAAAGGGGGATGGCCCGATTTTAGTATATAAAGTTTTCATCTTGATAGAATGGCCTTCACCCCAAAACCCCATCTGTAAAGTTTCGCGCCGATATTTCAACCCGTTTTGTTGTGAGAGCTAAAAACGTGTTTTTGTAATCCCCATAGAGTAATGTGTAAAATTAATATTGGTCGACCAAAATGGGGTACATTTTCGCTCATAACATCCAAACATCCTTTAGCCCTAAGATTTCACAGGGTAAATGAGAAAAATTATCCAAACTAGTGCATCAACAAGGCTAGAACAGAGCTTTATCAAATGTGCCTCTAGCGTAGCTTTCTTCTGATACCAAAATATTGACCACTTCCGGTAAAATCTGGGATCCCTGGGGACGAGGCTATTAGCGATCGGGCCATGGACCGTTAAACAGCTTTCAACAAGCCGTTGAACGCAACAAACATACCCAACAAAACGCAACATTGGCAAGAGCGCGAATGTAGCAAAATGCGGTATGACACAAGTGATTCAACTTCCAAATAACGTCAAAACGCAGCTGGGTTCAATTGTCAAATTGAACCCGGGCATCAGCCAATGAAATTGCTTACATTTTCACAGCTGTTTAAAATTTAATACCCCGGGGGGTCACTTACATTGAAACATGTACACCATCCACGATAATTGCCTTTTCAAAAGCACCCTAAACAAGGATTTTAATCTCAGTGAAAAAGACACCCTAAACAGGTTACACTTCCAAAATTTTATACCCTAAACAGGGATTTTAGGCATCTAGCTGATTTATATACCCTAAGCAAGGGGCCAGGACAAGCCCAAATCCCCTCAGGAAACATGAAACCCTGGCACTACGTAATGCATGCGTAATAACCGAGATGCGTAAATCATTTTGACATTTGGGCATTTTATTCATGTATTTACGGCACGCTGGTGAAATTTGTCCAAAAGTTATTCCCAGGTCGCCAGCCAGGTCGGGACTTATTGCCACTTTCTTGTGTTTATGAGTCACATTAATCTTAGTTATTCACTGGGATTATCATACAACAGTAGTAAATTAAACTGTACAAACCCGTTTCTCCAGGCTGTTTCTGTTTTTCCCGGGTGTCACCGTGACACTTTCAAGTTTTCTCGGCTCCAGGCAAAACCGCTGTAGTAGAGGCCATATGCGATTCAACCTTGAAAAAATTCCAATAAAAGGACTTTTTGTATATTCTTGTAGGGCTATATGTGAATTATTATGAAAAAAATTGTCCGGCCTTCTGGCAGCTGCGTTGGTCAGATATTCAAGGTCAAAGGTCAATGACCTTTATAAGGTATATTATGGATCATAACTCCTCAACCATTTGGTCTAAAAGCACAAATGAGGTGTCTATACCAAGGTTTTTGGGGTCAACAAACACAATTAGCATATAGGAAAAACACCTCCTTGGATTTCTTAGTTACAAAGCCTCTGACCCTTTTGATTTTGGTACAGTTGGATTGGTATAAGTCTCCTCTTTCCATTGATATCAAAAGCGTTCCAATAGTCCTTAATAGGAGGTATTAAGTGCATAAAGCATATATATTTTTGATAGAAGTGAAAAAGAAAAATATAAGGTGGCAACCATCCCTTTCCTCCAAAACTGAGTCTTGTCTACCACTACCAAAGGTAAGGTGGCGTGACAGATTATTTTGCGCTAAAATGAAAGCAAATGATGGTCCCAAGATTATATGCAGCCATTAGGTTTCAAATTTATGTGTTTTAGCTGGCGGATGAAAAACTTGTTGGTAGTGGTAAAACACCCCACCTTCCTCCCCAGGGAGACGAAGGTTACCTCAGACCTTCAATGGTGGACTTTGCCACTCATATGAGGCAAGTCAAGGGCAAGGAGTTGGATGCGTTTAAGTTGGGAGGGGGGTGGCTCACCTTCTATCTCTTCGGGGGCAAGCCGCTGACCAGCCTCCGTACGTGACTCGTCACCACATAAACGCTCAAGTTGTTCGCCGTATTTCTGGCATTGCGGCCTGGCTACCCGGGTCTGGGAAGGTAATTCTTCTGTCGCCGCAACAATATGAAGTGGGGACATATAAACAAGGAAGGGGTGCCATCAGTTATCGGATATTCAGGTGTGCTGAGATAGGACATCCGGGCCAGCGGACCGGTCAGATTGATAGCCTATGCCTTGATCATAGCTTCTCTAGGTTGCCATGCTCCCAAAAGTCCTCGAGTGCTTGTCTTGAGACTGCCTGGTCCTGCTGGTAGCCCATTATGGCCACGGCACTAGATATGATTGTAGGAACAGATCCATCCTCCAAAGGGAGGGGACCGGCACAAAGAAAGAAACTGTTCAGTAGCGAATCAACGATCATAAATTATGTAAGAGCGAATCGTGTGTTAGCGCTGCTTCATATATGACGTCTTCAAACTTCACGTCATGGGGAAATCTATGGCCAAACATTGATGGTAACATTCAACGATCTGCCTTGGAAACTGTTGCGTACCGATGCAGTTTTACATTTTTATATATCTGTGAAACCCAATTCTACTCAATGCTTTTTCCCCAACTTAAAATCAGTGAGAGAAAAAGCCTGATGATTTATGGTGAGGATGAGTAAGCGATAGTAAATGGTTGGAATTCTCCCCGTCGTGTGTTCAAAATATTTTGTATGTGATGACACATTTTTCTCGGAAAATATAAGCCTTCGCTCGCAATTGGTGGCAGAATTATCATGCATCGGTTCCATTTTAATGTATGGCGGTTTGTGATATGCAAAAATACAGACCACAAGATATTGCACAATAATTCGGGAATCCAGTGTGTCATATGCTTTATATGTGATGTGCACCCTAGGGGCGGTGCATGCTCATGCTTGGGTACAATAGCTGTAAATGAAAGGAATGATAAAAGTAATATGATAGCTAATGATGTGTCACATGTCATGATAATTCGAGGCTGGGATGGGGGAGGGGGAGGGAGGGGTGAGGTTATGTGTAATGTAACAGCTCTGGCATGGTGGGAGTGGATGGTGTAAGGTGACAGGAAGCGATGCTTTCCAGGCAGAGTGGGGTAAGATAGTAATTTGCTACATTTTTTACAAATGATTACTGCTTCCCGTTTGTGATTAAAGGGGGTGGGGTGGGGAGGGGGTAGGCTGAAGTATGTGCACAAGTCGGGTTATACATGTAGTGCTCCCACACAGTGGCGGTGGCAATTTGAGATATTTCTACATCTTTTGAAAATTTTGACAAGGTCGTCTGCAGGGGTGGGGAGAGGGAGGGTGGGGGGGGGTGGGGAAAGGGGTGGGTAACAACAGGGGATGGAAAAGGGACTCACCTCATATGACACCCTTACCGTGGAGAATTTAATCACATTAAAAGGGTCATAAGACAAACTTCCAATATGGGGACCAAACAATATTTTTGATACATGAAGGGAAACATAAGGCCGAATAAAATTTAGATGGATGATAGGCCTAATTGGTTATTGATCACTACAGTCACTTCATGTGATTTTGAAGGACATTAGGGGGGTCTATCCTTGTAACTTCCAAATAAAGAAAAAAGGGCTCACCATTTTTTTCTGATGCTGATGCAGCTGAAAGTTACTGGTAATATCAAATTTCAGTGAACAAGCCAATTTTAGGTCATTTCATGAAAAAAATAGCAATCTTTAAGTTTGATAATCAAGTAAAGGTCGACACGCACGCTGACCATGGTTACTACGGTGAATTGCCAGGGACGTCAGGACTATAGCAGCGACGGCACGCACAGCGAAGCTCATAAATGCCCGATAGTGACCTCGATTGTGACCCTCCAGAAAAAATCATATTTGAGCATGCTCAGATCGGAGAACGAAATCGACTTGGCCGCAATGGTAAGTTTGATGTGCCTGGTAAGAGGTCCTACAAGTCGACAAGTTCGTCCAGAGTGCACACCATGCCTCCCAAACCTTGTCTGGCGCATTTTTGTAGACTGTACACTGAGGTGGGGACTTTCGGAACAGGCTGCCATGCTCTCTACTGGTCAGGCAAATTCACTAGAGCATCATAGATTACTTGCCATTTTTTTTGGGGGGATGCCAGTAGAGAGTTTGATTCCATGCAATTTCTGAGTACCGGAGACAAGGTTGGCAATTTCCTCAAGGATGTCTTTCAGGAGTGGTTTATTTAACTTAGTGTCCTGATTGTCTGAGGTTTCTTTTTACCGAACAGCCCACAGGCAAGATCCGTAAAGGGCTCGGTGGATGGCATGACGGTTTCTTTCAGTCTTCTTGTCCAATCTGGTGAAGGGTATGTTTACGGATCGTTCCCGGTTCGTAGCCTTGTTCCGGAGTTGGATTTGCCATTGGTCTTGCAATTCTTGGTGTCCGAACAGTTTAAACCCAACAGAAAGTTTAGCCTTTGGGAAATTCCTAGTGGCTGTGGCTTGTGACTGTGGCTTGTGGCCATAGGGGGTTCGGATACACATGCCTTGTCTACGGACGAGGCCCACCACCACTTTGAGCGCAAGGAGGTCTCTATTCTTCCACATGCATGTCTGAGTTTTTTTTGTGAGAGAAACATTTTGCGGAAGGGCGAATCACAGTGCCGCGTGATGTGGTCTGTGATATTTGGTGCGTGCCATGTCCCGACTATTTCGGGAGTTGGCTCATTTAGCACTGGTAATGGGTTTTTTAATAGTACCCAAATGAAATATTTATGCAAAAAGGTCTAACACTAGTACCACACTATTAATCACACAGGACTCATCAGTTCGAGGATCTGTCCAATAACAATATTCACTGATTTGACAATAATATTGTAGCTTTTTTCATTATTATAATATATTAAGGTCAAATATTGTTGTTTAGTATTTGTACAGACTGACGAATTGGCTGATTTACGTTGAGAAAAACTTGTAAAAATTCAGATTAAAAGTGCTTTCTATGCTGAAAAGCAATGATGGCTGCAATTGTAAGCCTGAAAAATATGTTTATTGTTTTTATTGACATGAAACACATGGGTATGGACACCACCTTTTTGTTTCTTGGCCATTTGGCTGACCAGTTATGACCCATCACATGCCTTATAAAGTTATTGACCTTTGACCAAGTTATTGACCTTTGACCTTGAATATCTGACCAACGCAGCAACTAGAAGGCCGGACAAATTTTTCCATAATTATTCATATATAGGCCTACCAGAATATACAAGAAAGTTCTTTTATTAGAATTTGTTCAAGGTTACATACGACATGTGTCACATTAAGCCTCTACTATTACGGTCCTCCCTCAATTTGTTATTCTCCACCCTCAAGAAGGTTGTTTGACGGTTTTGTTTTTGTGAGAAAAACATTTGGTGGAGCAAGGGCGAATCACTGCGCCTGGTGATGCATTTTCAGGAGTTGGCTTATTTTCAACAGTGGTAATGGGGCTTCTGATGTGGTCCAAATTAAATATTTGTCCAAGAATGGTTAATTAGTTATCATCGATATCCACTGATTTTACCATAGTATTTTGGCTGTTTTCGTAATGGATTATGTGGTCAATGCTTTGGTTTATTTGATACTTGTACAGACTGACGAATTGGCTCAGTTATGTTGAGAAAACATGGAAAAATTTTGATCAAAAGTGTTATATGCTGAAAGATAATGATGACTTCATTTGTAAGCCTGAAGACTGCTTTTATTGTGTTTATTGACCCCCAAAACATGGGCATAGGCACCATCTTTTTCCTTCCAGGCCAATTGGATGAGCAGTTATAACCCATCATAGGCCGTATAAAGGTCGTTGACCTTGAATATCTGACCAATGCAGCAACTGGAAGGCGGGACAATTTTTTGGTAATTATTCATATATAGGCCTACCAGAATATACAAAGAGTCATTTTATTAGAATTTTTCAAGGTTGTATAGGACATGTGTTATATTACGCCTCTACTACTGTCAATTATCGATAATTGGCGATATTGCAGAAAATATTGCGCCCAAAGTATGCGCCCGTTGGCGATTCTCTCATCCTCAAGCCCGGTGTGAAAGTAATCATAGTCCGGCAGGTATCATAGTCCGGGCTCCATAGACGACAACGGAATAAAGCGTGAGACTAATGTTGTGTGAAGAGTCAACTGAATCGATTGCCCTATTGTTCACCATTATTCCCGACTGTGAGCCAGGAGGACCATATCTCCTGCCACACTGGTCCTCAATTTCGTCCCCTTCGTGCTCAATGGTGTTTAAATGACGGGAATCAAGTTTCGCACACAATTAGGAGCAATTAGGTGTAATAATTTTGAGCAAAATCGTGATGGGAAGCAGTTTTCACGCTGTTTGGGCGCTGCGTTTGCAAAGCTTGGCTAATTCGAATAATTATATTATTATTTTTGGTTGTTTTTTGGAGTTTTTTGGCATACAAATTATATACCAGAAAGAGCAATTTATTATCTCTCATTTCCCGAGGTAATACCCTTTTCGGGTTGAGTGTTGTAATTGATACCCTTTTGTTCCCGATTTTTGCAGGTTTTTGACACCCAAAACGCGATACGCACATTGCGCCTACCTGTGAAAAAACATACCCTTTTTTACGCGTTTTTTTTTATCGCGGATGGTTGTACATGTAAGTGGGATTTTTTGCCCCCCCCCCCAGGGTTTTAATTTAATACAGTTGGAATAGATTGAATATTTATCACTTTTTTCTGGAGGGGTCCAGCACGCACACAAATGTTGAAAACAAAAACCCATGTGCGCTTGGCAGGAATCGTTATCGGCAACCTCCGTATACTAGTGACAGCCCTCTTACCAATTAAGCTAACAAGCCAGGGAGAGGAGGGATAGATATTATCTATAGGGTTAGGTCCGAAAAAGGTGTCCATCGCTTCCTGCGGGATAGCATCAGAACGGTGATCAGAAAAATGAGGATATGAAACATGAAATGCCCCTTTAAAAAGCATTTGAAAATTTAATTGCTTCAAATAAATCTAAGTAGGGCAGTGCAGTGAATGTCCCCAGCAGTCATGCAATGCATCACCCAAATCCCAAAATACCATGTTGAGATTTTAGTTTTAATATGAAAACATATAGTTCTACATTAATAAAATATCAGATTGGGCACATAAAATACCAAACCTGTGTCCCCAGAACATGAAGAAGTGTGGGTAGGGGATTGCATGTATCAGAGCAGACACCCAAATAAAAATATCACTGAGTACACGACCAGGTTCTTGCAATGATCAGACTTCAATGTTACTTCCATGTTTATAAGTGTTATAGAGAGAATCATAAAGTGTGCTTAGGTTTTGATTTGTGTTTTAATGGAAATTAAGTTTGGGAAGTTCGTTCGTTTGTGCAATCCAAAATCACAGTGGAGATCCGTCTTTAACCAGCTGATAGTGTCATCATCCAGGTTGATCAGGCCTGGAAATCCTCTGGGGACTGGATTGTAGACCTCACAGTCATCTATGATTGGATAATGGTTTGGGCTCTTCACAATCGCAGTTTGGTTGAAGGTTCTACTCCGATCTGTGAAGGAAGGTCTTTGTACGACCAGCGCCAGTCGGAGTCTGTTGAGGTGACCCATGCTGTCCTATCAAGGTCACAGCTTTGGGCTTACTAGATGGGCTGTCCACAAACTGCTTTAAGTTCAAAGTAGAGGATGACCCATTGCTCAGCCCATCTGTCATTGATCCAGGTTGATCGATAGGGATACTGGGACCTGCCGTAGCATGGATTGGGTAGCAAAAGTGATTCGTGGAATTCTCTGATCTCAAAAAGGTGTTGGTGGTGGGATTAGGCTACCCAGTTTCATCACATTTCTTGGCGAGCTGATCTCTGAAGGTTCCTCCTAATTAAGGTTTGCAGGAGCTATGCAGACAGAATTGGAAGATATTATACAGGCGTGCCAAAAGGCAACCCCAAACAAGTCTCATTGCATCATGCAGAACGACATCAATCTTGTGTGATGTACGCGGTATGACTCCATACTGGTTGCAGAGTTATTCAGAGGTGGAGTATGCCAAGGCAACAGTTGATGGATGTAAGGTGTCAAAGATGCACCCCATCAGTTCTGCGAGCCTTGAGGAGGGTGACACGAGACTGCGTCTTTGCAGCGAACTGCCTTGGTGTGTTGATTGAAAGTAAGCTGCGGTCCATTGTGACGCAAGGTACTTCGGTGTTGGGTCATGGGTTGACAGTTTTTCTCCATCTAGAGTGATGTTTAGTTCTCTTTGCGCATCGATTTGCAAAGGTGGAAAACAGAGCGACGGTCTTGGGTTTGCTGAGTTTCAAGGTGCCATCGGTGGAAGGATTGGCTTACAGTGATTAGGTCTTTCTGCAACTCTGTTTCTAAGGACTAAAAGCAATCAGCAGCTATTCCACAGTGCTGTGTCGTCTGCATAGGAGTACTGCGAACAATCTCCCTTTGGCATAGATGAGACGTAGAGATGTTGGAAGAGACTGGGTGCCAGGACCGAACCAAATAAATAAAAAAAAATTTTGTTGTGTTATTACAAAAACCACTAAAAGGCAAGCGGGCTTGAATTTCTCAAGATTATTTTGCATGGTGTTTCAAAAATGCCGGTTGATAGTTCTGTTTTAATTTAGGTTTTTTTACTTAGATTTACTTTAGAGATAACAACGACAAAGTGTATGTTCATGATCTCGGCCCAAGTGCCATGTTTTTACAGAAAATTAGCAATTGATTAGAAAATAACCGCGGTCAATATACATCCAAGGCACAAGCAATTTAGGGCCAGCTCCAGTCAAGTACTCGAAGTGGACAATCAATTAAATGGGACACAAACAATATCGATTTATAAAACATACATCATGGTCGGAAAGAGAGCCCGCCGGTTTAAGAGGGTAATCGAGTGCCAAATTGGTAAACACGTTTCAATACGGAAAAATCACAATCTATCATAGTGCGCATTCCACAATTCTATAGAAAACGTTTACACAATTTGGCACTCGCCAGTGTTGGAATGGTTAATGGGTCGCAATGCATAGGCGGATGGTTCCCTAAACTATGACCTCGGGCGTCTCTTGCTTGGGCCGGGTCTCTTTAGCTCTCTTGTGCATTAGGCCCATGATATACGGGTAAATAGCCGTAAAGACAAAAGATGCCAAAACTCACGGAAAATCGCCCGAAATTGGACGAATTCAATCAAAAACTAACTGGAGTTTATTTAAATCCTAAACTGGAGCACTGAAAACTCATTACCCACAAAACCCAGTCAACTCCAGACGGGTGCTCTCTAAGGGATGTTGAGTGGGGGAAACAACTTAAACCAGCTTAATAGTTCAGTTCATTTCAATGCCAGGTATGCAGAAACTATTATTTTTTCTGTTGTATATTTTGGGTTTGTTAGATTTAATAAACCCCAGAAGAAAGACATATTCATTATTCCAGTTTGTCAATATCCTGTTTTTTTTAATATTGACATGTCATGGCGACATATATGTGGACAAAGTAACATTTAGAAAATAGATTACTCTTAACTGTCCTTGCAGCACGGTTCAAAAATTGCTGTCACAAATACCAGACCACATTGACAGTGCTATCGCGATACCATAAATACGGAACCTCTTAGGACTTATGGAATAAGGGTTTTCTTCAAAATTCCAAGCACGTCAGAAATGTTCGGACACGGGGTGGAGTTGCGTGTATGAAAAAATACCGGGTGCATTAGCGATTGACGTCTTATTTGGAAGAAAATGGGATTTATGAAAATACGAGATATAGGAGTTAGAAACAAATCAGAATGAAATGTTGGAACACGGGGGCGGTACACACGAAAATAAAAACAAAAAATAACAAATTCACAAATTCTGCAACAATTTGCTGATATGATCAAAATCAGATTACATTACAGACATTACTTCTGAAAAACTGTATGGATGACCAACTGTTGATGATCAGAAGCCAATGAGAGCTGGCTGGCCTGGTGATACACATTTCAGTGTGATCAGAAAACTTTTCAGTGTGATTAGAGCATTTCAGTGTGATTTGTATTCCACGGTTGTCTGCCATAGTGGCATTTCAGTGTGATTAGCAGTAGAGAAGTAGAGAACCGTCTTGTGGTCTCCCCTGTTAAACTGCGAAGCAGCGAGCGAAGCAGCGGACTAATCTCTACAACTCCAAACACTGTTTTCCGTTAACATCATTTCTTAAGTATACCCATATCATGACTAGACCTCAGCGCAGGCCTTTTCTAAGGTCTGCCTTGACTATAGCGTCATTGAATGTGGAGGGTTTTTCCAATGCAAAAAGTACCATCATTGCTGATTTGTGTATCAATCTCCATTGCGATGTCCTATGTCTGCAGGAAACCCACAGAAGAATCAATAACCACCGCCCAACCATACGGGGAATGGTCCTTGCCACCGAGAGACCACCATCACAATACGGAAGTGCTATATTTGTGGAACAGGCACCGAGTGAAGAAAACCTCGATGTTTGATGATAACAACATCGAAGTCCTCACCATTGCGTTAGCTCTGTCATAGGACAGCTGTATACAAACCTCCATAAGTCGACTTAGAGCCCCTCAACTCAACCCTGGGAATTCCACCAAACATCAGTCTGCATTGGTGACTTCAACACTGTACACAATGGGGCTACAATGAAAACTAACAAAGATGACAAGCTGTCGAAAAATGGATAGACAGTCAAACAATCTAGTCTACTTCCACGACCTCTAAAGCTGGCATCATTTCATAGTGCCCGTTGGAAGAGAAGGTTAAGAGGTTACAACCTTGATATAGCTATTGTTAGCAAAACATCTCTAACCTGTGTGTAGCAAGATTGTTCGGGATCTGTCCCACAAACTCAAACATCGACCAAGCGGTTATATCCAAGTCACGCTGGCAGTAAGACCAACAATAGGCCTTTTTAAGCGCGCTTAATACAGGAAAAGAGACTGGCAAGGATGTACCGATGACCTGGATCAGAACGTGAAGAGGATGCCTCCAAAAACCCCAAACTATGACAAATTTGACCCCCAATAGTGAACAAGACTGCACGGAGATTCCTACAAAGAGCTGTAGGACGGATATATACCAGGCCTTTCCAAGGAAATGTGCTAGAGAATATCAAGCGTTATCCCCATGTTGAAGCTGACCTTTTCGGCTGAAACAACTGTAAAGGTGAGGAAGTTTCGGAGAGGATCCCAGGAAAAGATCAAACCTGCCATACTTTAATTGAATCCACCGCGATGACCAAACAGCAAGGAACAGCATGGTCTTACCATCCGAAAGCTCAGAGGGGATCAAACAGAACTCCACAGCAGCCAAAATGTCACACCCAAAAGTTGCCACCAACTGATTTTCAATGGCAAAGGCAGGCAAGAAAACCCAAGAAGATCAAAGTAGACTGTAAGAGGTATAGTGGTGACCCTGGTTTCAATCGCCCCTTCAACATGGGACGAATTGGAATCGTATGTATTGCTCAACTTAACCAGGAGAAAAAGCAGTAGGCCTGACAACACTTACTGAGCAAACTAAAAATCTTGGCCAGTAGCAAAGGAATGGCTTCTTGAGCCTCTACAATGCGCTGCCCTTTTCCCACAGGTGCCCAAAGCTCTGGAGGAAAGGCACTGTTATGGCACCTCCTAAAGCATGGGAACGATCCATCCAATCCCAAGAGCTAAAGACCATATCACTCCGTAGCCTACCTACAAGCTCTTTTGAACGCCTCCTGCTCAAACGTATCGCACCTGTGAAAGACGAACACCCTAGTACCAGAACAAGCAGGTTTCCGGCCAGGCAAGATCAAAAAACAAGCCAAGTACTCAACCTAACTCACCCATTGAGGAATGGTTCGAGAAGGGTATGGTAACGGAGCTGTGTTCGTCGACATCATAGCATTAACACTGTTAATCACAGATGCTCTCCATCAATCCTGGAAATACCAAGACCTCCGCTTGAATGAGCTTATCCGAGGAAGGATTGCTGGCAAACAGGATGTTCTTTGTTCAGCTGGAGCGAAGACGAGCCGATGGCGTAGCTCAAGAATGGCCTACCCAGGAGTGTGCTTGCACCTCTCCTGCTTCAACATATTACCAACGACCAACCTAGTAGTGCAGGGACCTGTTCGTTTTTTTATGCTGACGATCTTGGAATTAGCGCACAAGATGCGACTTCCAGTCTGTTGAAGAGAGACTATCCAAAAGCTTTGGATGAAAACTCACTCCTTATTATGAGGGAAAACCAACCTACGTGCAAATCCATTCAAGCCACAGGTGTGTGCTTTTCCATCTACGCAACCGTGAAATAACCAAACGTCAGCTTAAAGTTACCTGGTTGAACTCCCCTGGAGCACTGTGAAACCCTGTCTATCCTAGGAATTACTGGACTGCAACTCTCTCTTATAAGACCCACTCGAGAAGACAAAGAGTAAGTATGTTACCAAAACATCTGAAAAACACTCACTGGCACAAGATGGGGTGTTCGGCCACATACCTTATGATCGACGGCACTTGTCCCGTGCTAATCATGTGCCAGTGTATGGCCCTGGCCTGTATGGGAAAAGATCAACCCATGCAAAGAAGCTTGATCCAGTGTTAAAAGCCTCCTGCCCGGCTTCTCAAGGATGCATCCTCCAACCACCCCAACAGAAACTTGTACATCCTAGCAGGAGTTGCTCCACCAGACACCGTCGAAGCGTAACGAGCATGCAAAAGCGTAGCTGCCAAGTATCCCAAGTGAAGCACCCTATGTCTGGACAGATACCTGCTGCCAACCGCCTTACCTTAAATCCAGAAAAAGTTTCTTAAGCACAGTCAAACCCCTTGATGAAACAGTCTCTAAGGAGGTCAAAGAGAGTCGCTGTTGGAAAGAAAGAAGACTTGCCATCAACCCCAAGTAAACATCTATCGGTATTGAAACTGGTGAGAATCTACCACCTGGAGCTGACTCCCATGGGCTGAATGGCGATTTGCATCTCAACAGATTTTGAGAACCAGAACTGGCCGATCTAAGGTTTTCCTTGCAGAGTGGGGCTATCGGAAGCAGATCAGGATACTACCATTGGTTGTGGAACAGCACACAGACAATGGAAACACCTTCTTGGTCTGCCCACGCTGGAGCACAATGCACAAACAAGGACCTTGCGGAATTCAGGAAGAAGCCAGCCGTTACCATCTCTGGCTGGATCCTATTTGAGAAACCACAGTGTTTGGACACGATTAAGAAGAGTGTGATTAGCAGCATTTCAGTGTGCTTATAAACCATTTCAGGGGATTTGGATTTCCGCAGTGGAGTTGGGTACCGTATGGTGTATTTGCATACGTGTCTGAATATGCAATGGTATAACCATGGCTACTTGCATAAATGAATAACAAAAGGCTCTCATTGCAGGGCCATTCTTTGGTAACATTTTCAATGTCATGTCGTTTTCGTGGTCATTTCAGTGCTCTAGTCTTCATCGTGAATGGTCTGACCCAGGCCCCTTTCGCCTACCCCTCCCACGGATGTCGGCCAGGCACGTCGGCCGCGGAAAGGGGTGAGACTGGGAAAGGAGGAAAAGTTTAACCTGAGGTAAAGTGAACATTGGTGGCACCAGCAGGGGGGGGGTCCTCCACATCTTTTCTCTGCACCCTCCCAATATCAGTGAACAATGGATATGTATAGACTTCAGCAAACCATTTAACTAAAGATATTCCAATGGACTGGTATGCAGAGCCTTATTATAGCCGGCTGTTATTTCACCTCACAATCGGGTTGAGTAACAAAATACCCGTCCTCTTTCACACTAACTAACCATTTACATTATAATATAGGTCATGTCACTAATTTTTCTTCTGAAAATGTGCTAAATTGAATAGAAATTAAGTTAAGCAATAAGTTAAGGATTTTAATTCTGCACAAAGTTGTTAGGGTCAAAGCTTGCCCAGCAACATTATGTCATAATGTTTGTTCATCTGTCTTCCTTTTTGAATAGATGATGAAAAATATTGTCAAAAGTTATTGAACACACACTATAGAAGCTCAAAAATTTACTTTTATTTTGAATGAGGATAGAAGTTTGTGTCTACATCATTAAATACTTTGCTAAATCAGAGAGGTGATAACACCTTAAATCTTGTCAACTGCGAGATGATATAACAATTGTCCTGCACTCCCAGATGAAAAGGAATCTGAAGTGTTTTTTCCAACCTCCTACCGGGCTGATAATTGAATAACTTTAGCTCCATTGTTTGCTAGTCTATTGGGAAAATAAATTGAACTGACATTTAATTTTCCAGAAAATGTGCCAGTTTTATTGCAGGAACCGATGTCATCTGATTTTATTTTATTATTAATTTACATTTGATTTACCCTAAACCCCCCTGATGGGGGCAACAAAACAACAGCATAGAAGGACATGCCCCATAGTCTATAAGTGAATAGATTACCTCACTCATATTGTCAATGATATTCTTCCTAAAAGTGGTTTATTGTGGCACTGGCATGTTAAAGATAATAACAATACATTCTTTCTCTTCAAACAAGCCTGCAAGTTTTTCAACAATAATTGTTTGCACAAAATATTGCACAAAACTTTCATGGATCAACCGCATGTTTAAACAAATTTGAAACAGATTTTGGACAAGAGTTCTTTGCTAGAAATTTGCACAAAATCCCTTGATCATATGAACTTTCATATGATACTGGCATGCTTTGAAGTCAATTTGAAACACAAAGTTTTTTGGATAGGAGTTTTATCATAACAATATTGAAAAGCATAACACTGTTCCAAAGACACTTTGATATTGCTTTTGCCCAGTCCACAAGTCCATCCAGTTCAATTTCAAAACTTAATAAACGGTGTGTATAAATGGTCTTCTTGAGCGTGGCAAAAGAATAATTATAATAAGTTCTGTTGTCTTAGTTCTTCAATGAAGTCTTCTTTCAACATTGACTCTACCTTTGAATTTGAAGAATTTTCTTCAAAGTTATTCCAGCTTATGACAATGGACTTGAGCTACTTCAAGCTAAAAATAGTTAAATTAGAGACAAAGTTTCTGAAAAGAGTTCTTGTTTTCATTACTGGGACCAAGTGATAATTGGATTTTTGAATGTTTACAATGTTAAAATTAATAATCTGCTGACATTTCAATAATTGACTACATCCATTGGATTATCATTGAATTCACTGAGTCTGATAGCTGCAATTTAGTCTTGTGAAGCAAAGGTTTAAAAAGATTTATCACCATATTTAGATAAAATGATGGAACTGAAAACTTAGGTTAACTGTGTAATCCCATGGAATGGGGTGAAAATGATCAGCCTAGAAAAATGTTCATAACTGCCCTCCATTTTCTTCACCAAATTCCTTCTTTTTCAGATAGAAAGTAGAAAACGAAAACATACTAAATATGAAACATCGACTTTGTCACCGTTGGGTAAACAATGAGGGTCAAGGGTTTTTCTTCAATTTTGCATAATTTGTTCTGATATGGTAATATATATATATATATATATATCTATATATATATAATATATATATATATATATATATATAATATATATATATATATATATATATATATATATATATATTTGTTGTTCTATTTCATGCTGCTTGGTTTTGAAATCAAGCAACATTGAGCTGCTGACTTTCTTGAAATACTAATTGATCCCCTTGTTACTTACAGCACTACAGAATCCTATATTATGGCAAGAAAAGGGATCAGGTGCAGGCGGGTAAGATATTGGATTTATGTCAGTAGTTTAGACTTTATTACAATGAATTTAACCACAGTTTCTTCTGCAAAAGAAGCGTGGCCAGCATATTAGATACCTACCACATACGTAGAGCATTCGGCGTAAGACATAGCATACATGCTTGCCACTCATTTTACAAGCGCTGCGTAAAATAGAGCCCATACTACCATGTTGCCACGTGTGTATCAAGTGTTCCACGCTGGCCACGATTTTTTTTGTGGGAACTGTAACAGAAGCTCATTTAAAGGGTTATAGACTTCTACTCAGCATGGTCTTGAGTGCTTCTTTGTCCCTATTTTGAAGACTATAAATAGCACTGGTAAACAAATATTAAATGCCTAAGAGTGTGATACTTAAAAATATATCACAGGCTCAAATTTTTACTTTTCCATTTCATACAGCTTCTCCTTGTGAAATGGAACAGCCAAAATATGACCAAATGATATACATTTACTATTGCTTGAATATAGGCAGTCAACATTTGTTTTTATTTCATGATATCACCTGGGGGCTTTTCATGCCATGAGAAGTGATTTGAGGTCATAGAAAAATGCTTTAAGAAATGGGTGCCATTCACCAAAAGTAGCCACATGTTCCATCTTAGAGTCATTAGTGATCATTTAAAAAAAAAATGATGAAAATGCCACTGCTTTCACAGAAATGTTTGGCAAAGTTGATTGGTCCATGTTGTAGTTTCAGTTGTATTAGGAATGTCACAAGAGTCAATTTGTTCCCCTGAAATACCATGCAATCAATGTTGAAAAGGGTTAGTTAAAGAAATGGTAAAACAAAACCACAGCATTTTCTTTTTAATCTGATTCAGGTTTAAAAAGCAAAAGGATTAGTTATAATAGCTGCTTAATTTGGTAATGCTTATGATTCCATAAGTTCACCAAACAGTTGTGTTAAAACTGTAGAAATCCATGCCACCTCAGTCATGGCACCATAAAAGAGCAGCTGTTTTGTGGGTTCCAGGACGTTTCAGGTAAAATTCCGAGGCGATTTCGACATCCGATTTTGCCAAATTTTTTTTTGGATCCATCATTCATGACGATATTATAAGAATACCTGCTTGAAGACTTTAAATTCAAGGTCCGATTTTGCATCTTTGCTCAGAGATTTTCACATTTTCCTCAATTTTGCCCCATTTTTGCTCATTTTTAGACCCACGAAGTATTCGTGGGTTTATACTATTGGGGTTTGAAGCAACTTGGGTTTGTTAACTGCGTGTTTATTCTTATAACGTATTGTCTTAAATTTCCTCAGTGTGTTGATGACGGGGGAAAATAATACAGCGTTTTCGTTTGGTGACATTAAGTGTGAAAATCCAGTTTCGGGTCTAAACCAACAATTAGTTTGAATTTGGTTTGTGACGTGTCATACAGCTCCTTTTGGATGTGTGCATTGTAAATGGCATGAAAGTGTTGGGAATAGCAAAAGTCAATCACAGTAAGCCTCTGACAAGCCTTCCCCTTACCATTTGTCCTACAAGTAACTGTTATGTAGCCTTGATGCATTTTCATATACCTTAGTTGTGTCAATCAGTGATGCTTGCAACTTGTGATTGTTTACACTATTAAGGGTGCACTTACCTTGGCAAGGACACATTCCATGTCTGTTGATATTTCCAGGCTCAACACCTTTCTGGTCAGATGAGCATTTTGTAATATGCAGTACATAGTTTACAATGGACTATAATGTAACATTTCTGCACATGAGTAATTTTGAAAAATGGTTATATTACACAAAGAAAAACGAAAAAATTTTTTATTTTCCATTATAAGCCCAGTGCAATGCACCCTATCAAATTTGACACTAAGTGACTGCTCAATTAATTATTCTGGTCAGTCATACAGGGTGAGTCAAAAAAAAATTGAAACCCCTAGTTTGTGTCCGCCATTTTGATTTTTAAGATACAAATGTCTAACTTATGTGGTATCACCTGAAAGCTTATTTCATTGTCTTTAATTTGCTGCAAAGATCATTCGCATCGGTTAGGTATAGACCGAGCTACAGTTGTTTGAATCAAGAAGTCTGTTTTTGCGCTCTGGTCGTCCACGGATTCACATTACAAATGAACGGCATCCAGCGAGGCAAATCAGTGTCCAGAAGAACATCGGGCTATTTTATTGACTGCAGAATAAATGTGACACTATGTAACCCCACAAAATTCAGTCGCAATTGATCATTGATGCCCTCTTAACGTTCTACGTCCTCATCACCCATAAAAATCATTTGAAACATAAATTAACTGGATACATTGGATCAGTTTCTAGCTGTTTCTGATGAGTTGAATGAATAATAACATAGGAGGAGAACAGAATCGGGTGGACAACCTTTTGAGGAGTTAACCGTATTGTATATATTGGGACACCAAAATTATGCCACATTCTTGAAAAAAGTGTTTCAAATTAAAAAACTTACATTATCACTATATTTACACCCTTAGATACCACTTTATTTACATAAACATAGGGGACATGCCCTTATCATCATTGTGGGGCGTCATTTTGTTTAGTTGGCCGCCGTGCATTCAAAATGGGAATCCGTGGATGGATAGGGGTAAAAGCTGACTACTTGAGTCAAAATGGACTGTAACTAGCCATACTTATCAGATTGGAAGTACTTTGCAGGCAAATAAAAGATAAGAATAGCTTTCAGTGTAACCACATATGTTGATTTGTATCTTAAAAATTTAATGGCGGACACAATCTGGGTCAAGTTTTTTTTGACTCACCCTGTATGTCCTCTATCCCAGTAAATCATTTCTTTCTCATTTAAAATAACTGTCTGGATTTCCCTGATGCACTAACCTTTCCTGTGTGTATGTATGTGTGGTGTGTGTGTTGTGTGTGTGTGGTGTGTTGCGTGTGTGTGTGTGTGTGTGTGTGCGTTCTTACAAGAGGTACAAAACATTGTGGGAGTAAATTATGGTACAAAGCTACATTGTGGGCGTTTTGTCATTATGGGAGTACGGCCTCACACTGAATCCTCTGGCCATGCTGTTTTTTGGCCTCTAGGGGGGGTAGGTATAGGTCCTATAGGCTTAATTGGTGGCCACAGCGTTACACATGGATTTTGTATATTGCTGTGAGTGTGTAAAACTCTACACCAAAATATCCCACAGTGTTGAATATACGCTATCAAAATACCTCTCCACAAGCATGTATGTACTCGATTTATAGCACAAAACCACACAACTTGGTTGGGGGTATTCCCACAATGTAAGCTCTTGGTCGTATGTGTGTGGTGTGCGTGTTTGTGTGTGTGTGTGTGTGCGTGCGTGCATGCGTGTGTGTGTGTTCTGTGTATGGGTGTCTATTTCTGTATGCCTGTTATGTGCCAGTCTCTCTTGCTGTCATGTTTGTAGTGTGTAAGTCCGACATGTATGTTGTGTTGTAAAATGTCATAAAATAAGTATACATTATTGACCAATGCTTAACAGTATAACTTATTGCTCAATCCAGAAAACGCTCATTTGTATGTACCAAGGGCCTTACGCAGGATTTTTTTTTACGGGGTTGGGCGGGTCGTTGTCGAAAAATTTAGCCTTTTTTTGGAAAAATGGAACCTAAGCTCGCCCTCCCTGAAAGGAACCATCTCATCATCAAAAAGTGGACTTTTTCGTCATATTTTCCTCTAATTTTGGACCTTTTTATGCGGACGGGCCATGTATGTACATCACTGTACATGTGTTTGTGTCAGAGCGGTGTCGGAAGTATTTACTCCATGGTGTAGTCTGTGATGTATTTTTCCCAACATTGAGGAAGGGCAAAAAACCGTCAAAGGGTTGTTAGAAATTGAATTTAAAAGGGGGAATTTAAGTTATTCCAAGAAGCTATCATATTTCCAAATATCAGATCAGTCCCATAATGTCAAAGCATGTGATTTCCTCCAAATATTTTCTGAAAAAAACATTATTTTTTAATGAAGGATGGATTTTCGCAGCATTTGAGGAAGAGCGCGCTTAAGGGTTTTAAAAGCTACAAATTAAAGGGCAATATGCAGGTTAATTTATGGAGTTCGATGAGTTTGTTTTATAGTTTTTTTGTTATGTTGGGGAAATAAATGGATGAAGTTCATCAATGAGTTGGTTTTAGAGTTATTTGAAAAAAATTGTTTGATTTTTTTATGGGAATGTACTTTTGCATCATTTGAGGAAAAAACCACCTTCAAATTGATTAAAGGGCATTATGCAATTATCACAAAAAGTTATGGAGTTTCGATTGATGATTGTGTTTGGGACGTTTTTGCTGTTTTGGCAGCGTTATTGTTTGAGTTCTTGATAGTTATGTTCTTAGAGTTATTTTGGTGAGTTGGGAATGGAGTTCATCATTGATTTAGTTCAGAGTTTTTAGAGTTATTTTTGGTGGAGTTTATGGAGTTCATCGTGAGTTTATGTTTTAGTTTTGTTATGTTTTGGTGAGTTATAAATGGAGCCCGTCAATGAGTTTTAAAAGCTTAATTTGTTAGTGAGGTATGAATGGAGTTCATTGATGAGTAATGTGTCTTAGTTATTTTTGGTGATTAGGAATGGAGTTATTTTTTGTTGAGTTATGGAGTTCATCGATGAGTTTATGTTTTTTGTTTTTTTTTTTTGATGTTTTTGGTGAGTTTATAAATGGAGCCCATTAATTATTAATAGAGTTATTTTTAGTGAGGATGAATGGAGTTCATTGATGAGTTATGTTGTTAAAGTCAATTGGGTGCGTTATGGATGGAGTTTCATCAACATGTTCAGAATGTTTTTATTTTCTGTGAGTTTGCATTCATTGATGGAGTTATTTTTTTAAGTTTTTTTTTGGTTTTGGTGATTTTATTGGATGGAGTCACCAATGATGAGTTTTTTAGAGTTCTCTGTTGGTGAGATATGGATAGAGTTTCTTTGATAGTTATGGGTTTAAAAATTTCCTTGGTGGTCGCGAAATCTGGGTGACCGCCTTGTATCGATTAAAAGCCATTCCTCCATTATTTTAGCCTTTTAAAGGGCAATTCCATTATCAAATTTACCATTAATTTCTCTTCATTTACCATTAAAGGGCCATTCAGGCCTTTTCTCAGTTACCATTAAAGGGCTATTCCTCCATTTTGCCAAGGGCCCTTCCATCATTTACCTTGGAAGGGCAATGCAATTTTATTTAAAAGTGCCACTCCTTCATTTACCAATGAAAAGTGACATTCCCTCAATTACTAATTATAAAAGGCTATTCCTCCTTACTACATAACCCTGCCATTCCTCAATTTACAGTTAAAGGGCCATTCCCAATTAAGCGGGGGCATTATATGAGTTTCTGAAATGGTTAAGATATCAGTGGAATTAAAGAGGCATTATGTAATTTAAAAAAATTATGACAGGATGTATTTTGGCCAACCATTTTTGACGAAGGGCACCCCGGGTCATGTTGACCTCAAATACTAATTGTACTACCACTACATTTTCTTTTTTGCAAAGCCTATTTTATGTCTACTTGATTCTTATTTGTTCAAAAACTGTCTGCCAACCATTAACTTGTCTTAGGTGTCTCAATTTATTCGTCTCCAAGAATCATTCAAGTTCCACCATACACATGGGTCTTATGCATCATTGATGCTCTCGTTTGGACATTTAGGAACTTTCTTGGAGTCCATATTTTAAGTCTTCACACATGGTACATTGTCTATATTTTTGTCATTTTCTACCAAGTTTTTGTGTCGCCTGCCCTAAGGCAGAAGACACATAGGGATCACTTTGTCCATGTGTTGTCGTGGTTGTGATGTGTGTTTTGTTTTGAGTCTTGTTGATGTCTGTTGTTGATGGTCTGTTGTGAAAACGGGTTTAACATTGCCTGTACATATCCTCCTACTTTGGATGGATTTAAAACAAACTTGGGTCACAGGGGCCACATGGCACCCCCCACATTTTGATGAGGTCAAAGGTCACAATGCCAAGGTCAAAGGTCATGTGAGGTCAAGTTGTAAAATAGGCTGAAAATGTAAAATTGACCTTATTTGAAAAGTTGAAGTTCAATTGGAACCAAACTGAATCATAGGTGCAACACGGGATCCCTCATTGTTGATGAGGTCAAAGGTCGAATACCAAGGTCAAAGGTCATGTGAGGTCAAGTTGTAAAATAGGCTGAAAATGTAAAATTGACCTTATTGAAAAGTTGAAGTTCAATTGGAACCAAACTGAATCATAGGTGCAAACATGGGATCCATCACAGTGTTGATGAGGTCAAAGGTCACATATCAAGGTCAAAGGTCATGTTAGGCCTATCATTCACTAACCGCGACGGCAGGCGACACAAGCGGTCCGAGGACCGATGTATTTTTTGTAAAAACTCAAACAGGATCACTTCAGGATTTTGACTTTTGTCTAATTTCAGTTCGGTACCACGATTGTACAGCATTATCCATAGGTAAAATTTCAGGAAAAGCTTTGAAATGAAAATATTTAAAAATCTGTAACTTTTGATCTGTTCAATGGATTTCTTTAATTTTTTTTTTAATAAAAATATTTTTTGTTCTTTTTATCAATATGGAAATCAAACCGACTTTGAAATACTTTGAAAATATGGTCTAATATCTCTAGTTGTATGTTACTTGCAAAGAAACGCTGCAATCAGAGTTTGCTACATTTATACTCAATATTTTAAAAGATGTTTAGCAGCAGGATTATATTGTGATGATTATATTACTATATGTGATGTGATCTGGGAAAACCCGCCACATGTCGCACAGGAGAGTTTTGAAAAAATAAAGAAAATAGCTTAAAATCTGTTATATTGTACTTTATTTTTTGTCAGATTGTATAAGGCTTAACTTTTGATGTATCAAAGAAGAAAGAAGTAAACAGTTATGAAAACTTAATATTTCAAACTCTGCAGTGATAGTAAAAACTCAAAATATAAATTTCCCACCATGTGGCGGGTTTTCCCAGATCGCATCACATATTTGTACAAGTTAGTATGGTGATCCTCTTTTGTTTTTAGATTGAAAATATTGATAAAGACTTATTCACATACAAAAAAGGTGGGCCAATTTAATGGATCTCATTTTTAAAAAAAATACCAGCTATTTCAGCCAAATACTCAACAATGAATTCTGTATATTTCTTTTTCAGGCCAGAAGCAGCAACACCCCAGAACCAGTCAATGTTTCAAAAGTTGCGTAAATCAAATTCCCAAGCAACGGAGCAGTCAAGCCCACTTCAAAAGCAACATGCCCTGTTTAGTAGTCTGAAAAGTCATCGCAAGAATCAGACAGCTCCAGCAGCTCTCTCTATATCAGAGATGAAAGAAAAAGAGAAAAGCAAGAAAAAAGGTGGGAAGGAACCAACTTCTCCACAGACAGTTGTAGAAGAGAAACCAGAGAAAGAAGGTTTGAAAACTGGACAAAATTGCAAAGGTGCTGATAAAGATAACCAATCCAGCTCACCATCAATTCGCAAGAAATTTTTTGATGGATTATTCCATACGTTTCGTCCAAGCAAGTCACGAGACACTTCACCACTGGGATCTAAAGAGAGCCTATCTAAGTCAAGCAAAGACTCAAAAGAAAGCCTGGAAAAAAACAGCAACAAATCCTCCCCAATGTCAAGCCATCCAGATTTACCAGGTGCTGAGGACCCTAAAAGGAACTCTTCTAAGAGTCCTGTAAAACGCACTCAAAGTGCACGAGATGCTAATGATACAAAGGTGGATGTAAAAGGCAGTGCAGGGTCATTACCCCGGGATGTAGCAGCAGTATCAGGAAATTTGGCCAGCAGTCCAGTAGATTCATCAGCAGCTCGAAGTCAGAGAGCCTCTACAGGCTCTTTGCAGAAAGACTCTGAGGTGGCAGCAAAGAGTACTAGTACTAA
The DNA here is from genome assembly GCA_023653785.1 of Ophioderma brevispina. Lineage (NCBI taxonomy): Eukaryota > Metazoa > Echinodermata > Ophiuroidea > Amphilepidida > Ophiodermatidae > Ophioderma > Ophioderma brevispina. The sequence goes on along the minus strand of JAMKCH010011918.1, from coordinate 23,149 downwards.
CAGAAATGCATCGGTTGGGTCCTCTTCACCAAGTCAGGGTAAAGTGGAATCATCTGGAGTAACCCAAAATCGACTGAGTTACACATCAGTATCCAGCACAGAAGCAGATGATGCTTTTGTAAGTTGCCCATCTCAACAGTGATAACTTGGATTATGGAAAGAGATTAATACATACTAACCCAATCTTGTTGACCAGTCTCTCTTAATTCTTGCAGAAAATGCTAGATTTACATACTTGCACTTCAGTTTTAATATATGGTATTATGTGGAGGTATGAAGTGACTTGTTGGGAAACCAAAATTCTGCCTGGGCAAATTGCCATCTGGATATCGCTGTGGTGTTGTTTCTTCTATGGTTATGCAGCGCACTGTATATACTGTGTATAACGGATAGTAACTCTCAAGTATTTGTGCAATAGAGACTTAGTAAACCACACAGTACCAAGCAACTCCAATTTGGGTTTCTCACTTGTGAAGGATTTTGAATTTGACCTCCATTATGCAGAGAAAACTTATTTATTTTAACCCTTGTTGTGACTTTTCTCCCTCTCTTTCTCTTTCTCATTTACACTTGTACATTTTTTTTCTCTCTTTTCCTCAAATTGTGATCTTTTTGGCTTTTTCTGTCTTTACTCTTGTCTTTTTTTCTTCCTTTTCTCTATTGTTTTTCTCTGTAATCTCACCTCTCCACCTCTTTCTCTCTCTCTCTCATCCCCTCCATCTCTCACTCATTTTTAAGCTTTGATAACTGCATTTATTTGTATTTATGCCATGAATTGGTATGATTACTTCCCAGTATAATTTTTTTCTGCAATTTCTTTGAAAGACCATTTTCAGAATATTGAATTCTTTTAAAATATTATATATTGATGTTTTTTTTAATTTTTAATGGTTATCCAGTGCAGAAATCCATTTGTTATTTGAGAGTGTTTGTAAACCTTGGCATTTTAGGCTGTGGTCTGTTCATTGAAATTGCATTCTGTTCCAGTTTTACCCTTGTATTGTATGTTTGGTTTTTGGATTTTAGTTTTTGTTTTCTTTCTGTTTCCCATTTGTTGTTTATTTTCTTTATCTCTGTAAATAGGTGGAAAACTCATCATCATATATGGTCCCAATATTATTGGAGTATACAGCAGTGAAAGAGGATGAAATAAGTGTAGCCAAAGGAGAAAGTGTACAAATTCTAGCTGCTAATCAGCACCAAATGTATCTGGTGTACAAAGCTGCAAGTGAGGACTCTCCAGCTGCAGAAGGCTGGATCCCAGGCCATGTATTAGGCGGCACACACCAACTTGTTGAATCCCAAGGAGGACATTCGAAGTAAGGAACTTCTCCATGAAATCCCATCATACCCTAATTGATGGCATCTGTTTAGCCAATTCTGCCACCACCACCACTTACTACTACTATATACTACTACCACTGTTCCCGTTACATGTGCTCACCATTGCCATAAAGGTTTCAGTGTTATGGCCAATACTGCTCACATGTGCATTTTGTTTGTGTTGCTCAATGTCATGAGCCGGAACTATCTTGGACTGCATTTAACAATCACATTTTATTAATCCTTTCATTGGTACTCTGGTACTTTTCAAATGCAGCTGGGCATATTTGTGGGATACTTGTAATCATTTTTTTTTTCAGAACTAAATCAACTTCAATAATATGTTATTATGACATACTTGTTAAAAAAAAAGAGAGAAAAAACATTTAAATATCTGAACTTTGGTTCATTTCATGTTCAGCTTGTGATCAAAATGGATTTGGGGTTATTAATTGTCATGTACAGAATTAAGATTATTTGAAATAGAAATAGATAAGACATTACACTATAGATTTTTTTCTGTGATTGAGATATAATAATTGTACAGTATCCTACAAGATAATGCTTATAGAGATCTACAGCATTTTCACTCTAATGCCATAGCTTAGTCATTTATACTGGAGATTAAATCATGAATGACTGTTGAACAGTTCCTTCAGGTCAAGGCATTCTCCTTTGAGCTTTGGTATTCAGGCAGTGCTTAGAATGAAAATGTTTTAGTTCTTAATCATGCAATGCACCTTATACTGCTCACACAAAAGCAACTTTGCCAGCTCTCTTTTAACAAATAACTGCACCATGCCATCTAAAACTAATAAACATCAAGTTTTGCAAACCTGTATATAACAACAATAATCTTGTGTATGTTACTGCCAGGGTAATCAATTAACCTTGGTATTTGTCTTTTGTCAGCTGTAATTGTAATCACCATAAATAATAAGGTGTTGTATTTCACCAATGTTAACTAAATCACTCCATTTCAACTATATGCAAAAAAAGGAGTATGGATAAATTTAACAATGTAACTAGTTGCATTCAACAAAAGAAACCACCAGCAATTACAATGTGACTTTGTGTGATTTACAACTGTTATTTGAAGCATAAGTTAGTTTTTTAAAAAAAAGACACATGAGCTGAATAATGAGGGTTACCTATTGAGCAGATAGTTTTCTCTGAAACTGCTATTAAAATCAAGTTTGCCTCTTATTTCTGCACATCTCTATGAAATAAGGACACCATTATGCTCTTTGCTACATTAATGAGAAATGTTTAATTCATTTGTTATAGAGGAGCTTGATGTATATTTGGAGTAAAGATTTTAAATCTTGTAGATTTTGGCATCCAAGGTTTTTACAGGAGATGATCCTGCTGTCCTTCTTTGATTTAAACAGGACTTTTAGTATCACATTAAAATATTGCAAATCAATTCAAGTTTGTTCTGTCATGCTTGTACAGTAGATAAGAAGAAGAACAACATGAATTTAATCCATGATAATTGTCTAATGAAGACGAATAAATTGGTTATACAGTAGTGGTAATTTTCTGGCTAACATGCAAGCTCACACTCTCGTAAAATGATCTTTTTTGCAGCGTTGAATGAAAGACAAATGAAACCAGCAACCAAGTATTGATAATAAAGTTTATTGCGCAACGCAATGCAATAAACTGATTTAACACCCGGAAATGATTTTCTGATCCCCTTTCACGTTGCCAGGTTTCTGTTTGCTTGGAAACCAATTGTGCCGCATCCTTTTTGTCTTCCACAGCCAATCAGGTTGTTGCATATCTTTGAAGGTCACTCAGCGTTCTTGGAAACGGTCACTTAGCTATTTGCCACCGGGGAGTTAAGACGCCTTTCTAGGCTTGTTGTTTTACCAAAATTTTTCCCTCCCTCCCTCCTAGTTCTTTATTTGTTGTGTTTTCTTTGAAAATTGAAATTCGTTAAATATGGGAGGTTGTTTTGTGAATCTTTTGATATTTGTTTTGGGCAGATAATTTAAGAAATTGGGTCATTTGATGGTTCTGAACCTTCAAAAAGTTGAACATGTAGCATATATATAGAGAGATTAAATGAATACGGATACTAACTTAAATTAAGTTAGGTTAGTGGATAGGTCAGTTTCCTTTAAATGTATATACAGGTATTCCAGTAAGGATCAAATATGTAGTTAGGCCATATGGATCGGTACCTTCTTTGGCAAATTGTTGTGGAGTGGGAACCTTGGCGGTTTAGAATATTACTGATCGTTGAGTGCATGTACATTGGCATTATAAATTGGGAAATTATGAATTTAAACTTATTGAATTGTATTCCAGTATAACAGGAACTTCGAATATGAAGTTTTATTGTGATACTTTCTTTGGCAATTTGCTGAGGGTGGGAACCTTGGTGGATTAGTACATTACCAGCTGCTGAGTGCTTTGAAATGGCAAATAAATTGGAAATTGGAATACAGAATTTTGGAATACCTTTGAATTTGAAATTGGAAATAAATAGGGGTCTAACTCCTGGCAAATATGCCTCACTATCAATTCCATATTGTTTTCTGCGTTTCATTTCTCGGGTGGTAATTAATGTGCAGTCACTCCAATTGAAATTAGTGATTTGTGATGTTGTCTGGTATTACTATTTAAAGTTACCCTCTCCTTCACACACATTGAATAATATTTGGTTTCTATTACAAATAAATAAATGCTTGGAAGAGGTTTTACTGATATTTTAATGATGCTTAGCTCATTGAAGAAAGCACAAGTGCAGGTTTGCAAAGTGGTTGATAAGCCATTTTCATATCTCAGCCAGAAGAAACTTTATAACCAATTATATGTGACCTAAGACCTATCTTTTCTTCTCTCTGTTTGGAATTTATCACTTTAGTTGCATCCAGCTTCATGATTTCAGTCTTTCTCAGCATTATCAGAGCAATCAAGTTTGGATTTCTAGACTTCCTACTTGCATATTAGTAGTGTGTCAGGTGAAATTCATTTAAGATTATCTACTGTGACAGTTTGAGAAATCTTAGTTTGTCATTATTTATTATTAACCATTCATCATCATCGTCATCATCATCGTCGTCATCATCATCATCATCATCATCTTCATATCAGTGGATTTCAGAAGGGTTTTCTGTCACTATGTATTTTGGACATAAATAGCCATGGTGTGACTAGATTGCTTGACTAGATTGATTAAAGTCAATAATATAGCCAATCCCAATGTATCTAAAATGATTAAAACATAATTTGACTTGATGATAAAGAAGAAAGAGCTACAAAGAATGAATGGTTTAGCTAGATGATCATAAGGGATTAATATAGAAGGTCAAAAGTCCATTATACCTTTAAAACCAAGATGAAAGTAATGTTAAGCAGTGGTGTATCCTCATAGGAGCATGGGGGGGGCATGTAGCTCCCCCAATCCCACTGAAAATTACTAATGGTGGTTGGTTCTTTCCAAGTGCTTGATGCCATAAGTAAATGACTTAGACTATGTCCTGATGATAAGTTAAAGATTGTACAGACTTACATACCTTAACCATAAGTTCAAAACAGTTTAACAATGATGATGTCAGCAATTTACATACATTGGATACAGATTCCCACTTGTATTTATTTCTTGCTATGATTACAAGTATGGGTACTAGTTGGGTTACAAAGTCAAATAAGTTACACCTAGTTACACCTAAGGTAATAAAAGGTCATTGAATTTTACCATAACCATTGATCACATTTGGTCATTTTTCACCCAAGTGGTAGTATAGCTGTGGCAATCATTTTTTACAATATTTGTGATAAGGAAAATAATGTGGTATGACATGACTTGATTAGACTAGATCTTGAAAGTGTGACCCTTATAGGGCCTGTATGACCTGTGTGAAATCGCAGTGTGACCCTTATAGGGCCTGTATGACCTGTGTAAAATTACAGTGTGACCCTTATAGGTCCTGTATGAATTGCCACAAGGTTGGACAGCATAAACAAATTCACCTTACTGCAGGGGAACTCTTTCATCCCCAAATGGGTTTTTGGCTGCTGTAGTACACAAGATCATTGAGTTATGTAACAAGCTTCATTGGGAAAGGAGGGTCAGATTTGGAAAGGCCATCAGTAAAACTTTCAAAAAGAGGGATGAGAAAACTAGTGATTGATTTTTTTTCCTAAATTGAAATTGTATCAGTCTACTCAATCCAATTAAGGGATCTCAGGGAGGGCAATTTGCAAAATTGTGTGTCAAAGTTGTACATCCACTTTTCTAGTACAAATGACACCTTTCCAACTTATTTGACGTTATTTTTAGCTCATACTGTGTGGCGTGTCATCTTCACAAAAACTGCTTCTCCTGAAGATGGATTTTCATTAAACATGGTGGGCTCATCATTGGCCAGGAGCCACAAGGGAAGTTCAGGAATAAGCCATCAAGGACTAAATGTTATGGTGCAAAATTGCTCAAATGCTTTCACAATAATGGGTGAATATTTAACCAAACTTGCTCAAAATAATAGAAGTGGGTCATAGAGTGGCGGCACCAGCATCATCGTTTTTTTTGGAGCAAAGATTTTTGGGCTTATTTGTCAAGCCAATTGCCATTAAAAACTTGTATTATTTACCGGGTGGTTACCCAGCTTTCATGATTACCTGGCTTTCTTGCCCAGCTGAATGACCTCTACATGATCTTTGACCTCTGATTTGTTCTGTGCTCAGGTCAGCGGTCCTTATAACTGAATTCTGTGGTCATAGGGCATTTCCATGCAAATTGATCTCTAGATGACCTTTGAACTCTGAAATCCTGATAACAAACCTTGGACTGTCCCCCCTACCTTCATGCCAAATATCAGCCCCATATGTAAAAACAACAAAATGCAAAGTTGATGGGATGTTTGAGGATGGGTGGGTCATAGAACTTGTTCAGGGTCATTTTGGGCAGGGGTAATGTGTTATTCAGGGTCAAAAGTCATCTATGAGTTACTTGAGGTTATTTTCTGAAGCTGCTCAATATACTTTATTATTATATAATATGAAGCTTCCATCTATACTGCATATTTTTAATACTGTACAGTATTTCAAAATCATTGAACAGTATTTTTTGATACCATGCAGTTAGTTTTGTTACTTGGTTTATGGTAGCTTATTTAGCACTAGTACGTGCAATCCTTTATAGCGTCCATGAACTTTATATGAGTTTACATATGCTCAGGCTTGCTTGCTGCGTTTGTTGTGGGTGCCAGTAGCGGGGAATCGTATTCAAAGTGTAAACATTGAAAATGGCCGCGTTCAAACAGACAACAAAAACACTGCAGTTGTGTTACATGAGGAAGAAGAATCCTACACAAAACAGAAGAGAATATACCACAGGACATAACAAACCAGATTGTATCTTGACAAAAAACAACTCGGTGTCAGTAACAGTGTCACAACTTGGACAAGGCTTAGGCTTTGAAGCTTGCTTTGAGTAAGTCTCGGCTCGTTCGATATTTTCATGACTCGTGCGGTATATTCTCATATCACCCTCAGAGCCATCCAATATTATATAAATCCAGAAGAGTCAAGAAGGTTAGGGATAAGAGGTCAAAGGCCATCTATTGGGGATTTCTAGTCATTTAGAAATTGTTAACAATGCTGCTCAAAAATGGATGGACATTAAATTAGTCTTGATCATAGTGAGCCCCTGGGGGTAGGGTCACTTCTGGGATAAAAAAGAAAAGGGCAAATGTCATTTAGAGGTTGTTTAAAGCTACTAAGAACATTTCTTCTTAGAGCTACTTGGATTTTTTCCCTTAGTAGTGACAGTGGAGGTGCCAGACTTCTTTTTCTGGGAGGGCAAACAGAGGGCAAAATGAAAGTTGGGGGAAGTGAAATTCGGGGAAAACATCCAAAATATGGAGTTTTTAACCAATTTTGGTGCAAAATCGCTGGTTTTTGCACAATTTTTGTGATTTTTTAACCCAAATTGCTGACATTTGACCAAAATATGTAATTTTTCTTCTGGTCTGTTAACCAAAGAGCAGTTCTCTAGAATATGCCTTTGTAGGAGACATACATCAATACCATTCATTTGATTTGAAAAGCACACTTTAACCAAATTCATATTTGCATTATGATAGGAGATGGTTGAGGGGATTTAGGTTACTAATCATGCAATAGATATTTTGTAATGTGCTATACAGAACAAAATAAGTGCATGTTTTAGGGAATTTTTATGCATTACATGTGAACAAATTGATTAAATCTGATGACTTGTGCTCAAATCTATAAGAATTCCAATACAGGTTCCTCTGCTATTGCTAGCTGTGGACAAAATAGGTTTGCATCATTTTAAGGGAAATGGTCATTATTTGGTTATTTTCTCACTGTTTTCTCATTTTCATCATATGTTAAAAAAAGTGCATAAGGATAAGAATTGGTTATGTAAGCATAAAGTGATGTTTCTGTAACATTCTTTCTAAGATGCCCTGTTCACTAGGGCATTTATCACAGACCAGAAGTGATGACAAAGGTCATATCCAACCATCCAGGAAAAAACTGATTCTTCTATAATTTTGATGGATATTTAGGTTCATTCTTCATGTAAGACATCATGGAATTAGCCTAGCATGAAATCTTGTATAAGAGGATCAAAGGATTACAAGGGTTGTACAGCTTTATTCCGTAAAAGAGTCTTTACTCTAGTCTAACTCATGTATATCTTACACCAAGGACACACTGATATTTATGCTTGTTACATATATGGAGTTTTGTAGAGTTTTTTTTTTGGGGTGTTCACCGGTTCTGGGTCCAGGGTCGTTTTAGAGATAGTTGCAATTTTACATTTTTGAGAATATTTCAGTGGGTGTCAGTGTATATTACATACACATAATGCTAAATCTGGAATGAGGCATCTGGAATGGTTAATGATTTGGTGGCAAAGGTCATTTAGGAATCTCATTGTGTAATTTCTTGGAAATGCTAAAACATTTGTGTTTCTGCAGAATGTCCTTCAGGATTATATAATGCTAAGCTGTGCCATTAATTTGGTATAGATTTCTGGATGTTTAAGTCTGAGACGAATATACCTAAAAGAGATTCGAAGCAAGTAATCAATGGATTGTTTGCAGCGTGCAGTGTCTGGTACGACATTATGATGTTAATTCAACGATTCCCTCGACTGATCGAGAAGCAGTAATCCTTATTCAATACATTTCAATGTATAACCCCAAGATTTGAGTGTGGCGGGCTATTTTGAAATCAATGATGCTTACACGTGCGTGGTATTTGTCAAAACGCCTTGAACACAGTTTAGTACTCAATGACCTTTGCATATAAGCCATGGAAAACTTAAAATGACCCAATTTTGTACACTCATTTGTCGACTATAGGTAGAATTTGCTCCAATTTCAATGTATTAATGACATTCTTGGATATCTTCAAAATACACTGAGTTAACTAAAGTGTGTATTTTCTCTTTCAATATCACAAAAATTGAAACAATTTGGACCAGTTTATTTCTCAAACTGTTATTTTTTTAACAGAATAGGATCTAATTGGACATTTTATTTTAATTTTGACTTAAGTCTTATGAAAATGAAGTTATTGATGACCTGGCCAAACCCATAAAGTGTCAATGTGAGCCGGTCCTAAGAACAATTATATTTACGTTAGGTCATGAATTGAGGCACAAAATTGAGTAAAATTGACTGATTCGCAGGATACCTCGCTCATAAAAAAGTTAAGGTGCTCACAGCGCCATCTTGCGGCCAAGTCATTGCAAGCCGCAACAGACCTGGTTCGATACGCTCGAACAATGGACTACAGCTTTGCTTCCCATCTCTTTTAGGTATATTCGTCTCAGGTTTAAGTGGCATTTAAAAGAGTAAAGCATGTGTAACCAGTTTTGCCATATACTGATAAAGACAACATAGTAGTGTTGAAGATCATGCATAGACACTGCTCATGTAGTTAGCGTTCAGTTGTAAGATGTATGTATGATGTACATCTCTTGTCAACAAGTTTACACAAAAAGGTGAACCTTGATCAAAGCGCAAATTCCCATTTTGATGATACTTGGTATGTGGGTAGTGATGGATACAACTATTACCCATGCAAACTGTTGATGGTATATATGCATATTAATGAGCTCATCTGCATGTTTGTTGTGATTGGCTAATAAAAATGTACACCTTGACCAGACCGCGAAGTCCGATTTGGATGACACTTGGTGTGTGGGTAGTGGTAGACACAAATGCAAATTGTGGATGGTACATATGCATATTAACAAGCTCATTTGCATGACACTTGCTATGTGGGTGGTGATAGACACTTTATTTGCAAAATACAAACTATGAGTTGCAAAATATTTCAGTAATTCATAGCTCGACCAATAAATTTGGGACGTCATCGTTCCAATTTTATATGAAACTTGGTATGTGGGTAGTGATGGATACAAGTATTACCCATGCAAACTGTTGATGGTATATATGCATATTAATGAGCTCATTTGCATATTTGTTCCGATTGGCTAATAAACAAAAAGGCAAACCTTAACCAGAATGCAAAGTTCAATTTTGTGACACTTGGTATGTGGGTAGTGGTAGACACAAGTATTACCCATGCAAACTGTTGATGGTATATATGCATATTAATGAGCTCATTTGTATATTTGTTCTGATTGGATAATAACTAAAAGGTAAACATTGACCAGAATGCAAAGTCTGATTTTGATGACACTTGGTATGTGGGTAGTGACGGGTAGTGAAGTATTACCCATGCAAACTGTTGAAATATACATATTAATGAGCTCATTTGCATATTTGTTCTGATGGCTAGTAATAAAATGGTGAATCTTAACAAGAATGCAGTCAGATTTTGATACTTGGTATGTGGGTAGTGATGGACATGAGTATTATCATGCAAACTGTTGATGGTATATTTTTATAATAATGAGCTCATTTGCATATTTGTTCTATTTGGCTAATAACAAAAAGGTGAACCTTGACCAAAATGCAGAGTTCCAATTTAATTACACTTGGTATATGAATAGTGATGGATACAAGTATTACCCATGCAAACTGTTAAAGGTGGTTGTTCCGATTTATGTGTATTGTGTTCTCTACTTGATATGAGAGCCTGGCACTTGCACATACACCCCATCAAGTACCGTGGGAAACAAACTTGCGGTTTTGATGGTAGACGCAATAATGCATGTTGCAAAGCCCTATTAAATACTGTGCTAATAAAAGTGGTTAACCACTAAAACGGCAGTTTTTTGTTTATATCTTGGGAATGAAATGGATTCGAGGGCTCAAATTTCAGGACGACAATGAGAAAAATACAGCCTTTCATCTGATATCAAAATCGATACTACTTCCGGGTAAATCAGGGGGGTCCCAAAGACGATCGGAACACGCCCCTTTAATTGTATATATGCATATTTATAAGCTTACTTGCATATTTGTTCTCATTGGCTAATAACAAAAGGGTGAACCTTGACCAGAGCGCACAGTCCAATTTTGATGACGCGTGGTATGTGGGTAGTGAAGTTAATAACATAGCCCAGAGTTCATATTCTTTGAATATAGTGAGTGCAAAAGCCAAAAAACCGCAAAATTCTAGATTACTCCAGTAATCCTCGCAGAGATCCAATACAAAAAATAACTTCAAAATCTCAGTCCAGTCATTCTCTGCAGTCACTTATATCTGCCATTCAACTTGGGGTGCGGAAAACGTAACACTGAAAGTGTGTAAGGTCTTTGCACTCCCATCAGTGTATAAGGGGGGGGGCTCGAAAACAACTTTGCCATGCATTTTTTTACCAAAACTCTTCATTGATGGGGTACACAACCAACCAATAACAGGAAAAAAGTGAAAATTGGTTGTTACTACTTCCAAATGGCAATAAAAAGTTGCATTACAATGGTTGTTAAGGTGTGGGCTCTGAATAGAATTCTGGAGCACCAGGAAAAAAACAGTGCATGAATGATTCACCTAGTGAAAAAAAGAATCCAAGGAAAGGGATATAAGTTAACTGTATTTCAACTTATAGATGTAAATGTTGCAGGCTTCATTCAAGTATTATACCCCAACATACCTGCTAACCTTCCCTGGTTTATAGGAATCACCCTATTTTGAACTTTCTAAATTGCAAGAAAATTCAGCATCTGATTTCTGACAGTTCAAACAAATTTTGAAATATTGACAAAAACAGTTCTGAACATATTTCTTGAGCTCCTGGAGATCCTCCTTCTGGCTTTAAAACACTAAACCACAGTAAACTTCGGGGACTTTGCCGATGGGTTCTCCACTGTGGTCTTAAGTGGAAAACAAATATACACTGAAGGATGTTGGTAAACATATGCTTTGTGATTTCTGGCCTGTTCCCATGTTGGCAGATCTTGTGATCAACCTCTTATGTTCTCACTTTAACTTTTATGAACTTATAAATTCTGGGTTGACTTAGGAACCATTAGTTGACCCAATAGCTTTTAAGATATATTTTGCAGACAAAATTGTTTGGGGGAACTCTGGTATAGTCAGGAGGAATTGTGGGCACAGGGTGGAAATGGAGTTACAGACTTTTTCTATTGATCGGATTTTGTCAATGATGCCTAAGCTTATAATTTATGGAGGGTGTGCAACAACTTTAGTGAATGCATTTCTAGAAATCCAATATGGCCGCTATCATTCTCAAATCATTCAAATGGCCATATTTTATGTAATAGATCCAGATGTTAAAGCACGAGGAATCTTTTGTATCGGTTATTGACGTGATTGGATCACAACAGTTACGATCAAATCCAATATGGCCACCTAAAACCCAATATGCCTGAAATCATTCAATTGACCATAAAACGTCAAGTATTTGTAATAGAGCATAATTCTGACGGCTCTATACCCAGTAGGAATTCATATCTAACATTTCATAGGTGTTACAAGTTTACGATCAAGTATGGCAGTCAATATGGGGACTTGGGGGCCCCCCCCCCCCCCCCCCCCCCCCTACCCCACCCTTTTAAGTCTTTAAAAACTACAAATTGTCATATATTATAAGATATTGGCCGTCATTTGAATTTTAAGCATGTTGTAAAAACAAATATCCAGTAGAGTTATTACTGACGCAAGACATACATCTCATAATTTAAATTAAATTAATCTCATTTTGGGTGTTTAACTAAATTACAAGACAGATGTATGTAATTCTAGTTTTTGACGTTAGGATGTCGTAATTTATAAGGCAGCCACATCTTAACATTTTTGCATGTAAAGAAACCAGCAATTCCCGATAATAATGTCAAATGGCAAATACTTATCCCTACCTTAATTTACACCTTTATCATAATAATGTCGATGTAACTACATATAATACACCTATAATGTAGGTTTTACTATTTTTAAAGGCGGCTGTATTGGCTACCATCTTGAATGTTGAAAATGTCACAGATGATGAAATGCAGTTAAGGTTTCTAGTGATCAATACATGTAGCTCATAAGTGTAAAGCATAAAGATGCAGATAGACACTGGAATTCAACCTCTAATACTGCAATGTGCAGAACAATTGACGTGTCCTGATGCGTTGGGGAAATGACTTTTAGAGGTGTTAAAGTAACAGTTGCAGAGTTATGTCAATTGTAACCAAATTTGAACACCTGCAGAAACACGTTTTGGGTGTTCAGTAGTATTCAAGTAGCGTAAATAGGTAAATGGAGGTGTTAAGATAATTTTAATGATTCCGCGAGCATATTTTGACTTTTGAGCAGCATTTGGATTTTTGTGGCAAGTAATGATAAAATTCACATTAAACACTTTTTCAGTGGTTAAAAACACCGGAATACCGAGAGATATTTGTCTTTGCGGGAATACTTAAGGGATTTTAGTGATTTTGGAATGGTAGCAGCATATTTGGATTTTTCAAAATGAGCACTGGAACAAATTTGCACACCTCCAAAAATTATTGGCCTTAGGTCCTAATGACTAAAATCTATCATAGAACAAGTCTGTACGCCATTTCCATCCTTCAGGCTGTGTGCCTAGATTTCCACCTGACTAATACAAATCCTCACTAAATTGTTGTTAAACAGTTTTAGCAGAATGTCAAAACCAGTTTGGAGTATATTACCTGTTATTTGAGTGCCCTTAATATACTCATTCATTTCATTAATTGATCTACTTGCATATCATAAATCACAAGGATAAGTAAGTAAGCCTGTTAATATAACAATGCAAATTAAGAGATTGCCATTCCACTAGAATAATCCCAGACAAATGAGAGAGGTTATGGGACATACTTAAAGGAATTTATTGGCATGAATCATTCATCACATATATTAAGAAATTGTCCCTAAATAATACACTACAGTCTGATAATTAATTTGTGGGAAGAATCGAACACACGCAAAATCGACTATGTGAGACAGGAGGAACATCGCACATCGATTTTGCAATGCGTAATCCGTCGAACGAATCGAAGACCTTCGCGTAGCTTGCTGCGCTTACATGAGGTGTGAGTATCTCCTGTCCAAGTAATTTTTAATCCCACGGTAGGTAGGTGGTTTACGTGGTCATTGGAGATTTCTGGTGAAAAAATCCAGCTTTATTCAAGCAATCCTGGAAGCTGCCATCTTTATTCCCTGTGCTATATTACCACAATACGTAACAGAAGCCAGTGAAAAAGATCACATGACTTTAGGCCCAGTCTGCCAAGCCTCATGCTTGTCTTGTGAACTTCGTTGAGCACACAAAGGCAGGATATAAAGCGATCAGATCTACTACCAATCGTTCGTCCTTCTACTTCTACAAAAAATAAGCATGTAAAAAAATGTTTTCGCAAGAAATACTCCAGTAGGTTGACCATTTGAAAAGCATATGGGATTTTTTTTGGGGATATTTAATTATATATGTGCCGATAGATTCATGCCATAATTCTTAACCTCACATTCATGTGTTGATTTAAAAATTCATATATCATTTTCGTGGGTCTTACTGGGTACAGTCAAGGAAGCGCTCTCTAGTGGGGTCAGACAAGGGAGTGCTCTAGTGTAGAGATCTAATATGCTGCAAACAATTAGGGCCCGTTTTACAGGGGAGGATGGTTTAGGTAGAATTTGACATCATGATAAAGACATTAAATGATGTGAAGTAAAGAACATGAAGAATCTTGCAATCATTAGTATTTTTCCAAGGAGACACCATATTTGTTAGCATTTTGGGTTTTAAATTGAACGGTGCCAAACCTTGTGCAAGGTCAGAATTACCATGAGCCCACCTTATCATTCACAATCAGATCGATGGTCTAAGGGGAACCCAGGGGATCAGCTTGTACTTCAGAGGAAAGGGTTGTATATTCACCCTGAAATGTTCAATCACTCCAATTATTCTGCTCATCTGAATGCAGCTAACATCACATGTCGCTAGTGATGTGTCATCAGGTCTTGATCTTGGAAGGGGTAAATTGTTGACCATTGAAAGGGTTGAGGTAACCTTCTTGGTAGACACTCTTAACCTGCTCTATTAAGAGAAGGTACTTTGTGCATGTTTTACACCTGTACCTACTTTTTCACTAACAAAGAAGCAATGTCTTTGTCGTTAAAGAGGTGGTTGGAATATTTCAGTAGACTGCTTACACAATGTTGATCATTAGCAACAAGTTGTATTGGCATTCCAAGTAATGATAATAATCATGATATTTAATTCTTGTAACATGCAATATATCCACCGAAGTTTTTTTGGTTTAATTTCAAAATTGAAGGCAACCCGTTCACACCGCGCCACACAAGCAAGGGTCATGCCTGACCTCTGGTTGCTAACATCGATGTTAGCTAACTACAACACGCGTGCTTGTCGTGTGGACGTGCCGTCGCTGTTAGCAGATTAAAATTTTATGGTTGCTGATTTACACTTCAATCTAAAAAATGTCTTGAGCACAATTGTAAATATTTGTTCTCAGCTTTTTCATCGGGTCATTAAAGCATATCAAAGGAATACATGTTCAGGGATTGGCTTATGTGCAATAATAAAACAAATTGTGGAAAGAAAAAAATTGGTCATTTTTTTCATGTGTTAAAGGGGCATTTCGTGATCCACAACCTCGTCCCCCAACTTACCTAAAGAAAAGTTGAGATTTTTATATCATCATAACCGTTAGCGTTAGTAATCCATGTGTACCTAATCTTACGTGCAAATTCGGTCATATCTGCAAGAAATTACAGTACAGTGGCCAATGGGACCGTGGGAAACAAGCAATTGATCATAACACAAAACCGCAAGATCGGGATCAACTCAAACTTTGTGAATAAGTTTTTTCAAGGATAGCTAGTGAACAATGAATAAAACGGAAGGTACTAGAATCACGAAATGCACCTTTAAATCGTATTATTGTTTGCTTTAAACCCCAAGTGTTTTTAGTCCAATAAAGTGAAAAACAGCAGACTGTTTGTAATCAATCATGCAAGGATACACTCGGGACATTAAGTGTGCAAAGGGGCACTCAATTCTGGTATTTCTGGTTCAGTGAATATACATACTTTGCATCATTACACTCATAATTCATTGTCATTAAGATCATTTGAGGTCCATGTTCATTGCCATGGCCTTCTTTATTTTTTGCGTTTTGGGTGTGACCTTACCAGATATATTTTTAAACATAAGATAAATAATATTTGGCTGCTTACAGGTTTTTGTCTCAAAATTACAGGTCACGCTTTGCCTGCAAAGGTCGTGATTTCTTAGCGCGTAATTCCCAAGCTAAGTGCCAGTGCAGAATCTTTGCAAAGTTTTCTGAAATGAAAGCTTAGATTCATGCATTATGGAAGAAAATGCTGTAACTTTTGAAAACTGAGAAAATCAGAGCTGTCCGTTTCTAATAGCATTATTTTTTTGCAGGTTTTTAGTCCGACTTTGCATCTAAAATCTGTATCATATGATTTGTTTGAAAAATTACAATTTTACATTTAATATCAACCATCACCGACTTTGGCATGCTAGTTTAGACATATAACTATCTGATTACTCCTATTTCAAACAATTTCAAAGATGGTAACAATGCAAAATCCAACAAAAATGTACCTTGACCAAATCTATTTTACCCTTTTTTTCATAGCGGTCATTCAAGGTCAGCTGAGTCGCTGAAAAGAAAATAAGCAGTATTTGTGTGACCTGTGCTTTGACTGTATGTATGTAATTGTTGCATGATAGTTTGATATAGTCAAATACCATGTGTTGGCTAATTCTACCATGACATGTTCTTTTGATGAAAGAAGGTTAAGAATCCTAATACCAGTCGACTACCAGTACTTTGAGGCATTGTAAAACTATTAGCAGTGGAATATTTTTATAATCAACAAAGTTTACAAGTTTCTTGATCAAGTTTACTGATCACATAGGATCTTACAAAAGAAGTCAAAGGTCATTTGGGGTGATTGCTCATTTTTGTTACCCTAGGTCCAGCCTGATGGCTTTGAACCCAGTCGATGGATTTTGTGCAATTTATACAAAGTCTTTGTTTTGAAGTTCTTCCTGGGTTGTTCTTGGAGAAAGGTTGGAGATCATTTATGTGTTCATTTGAGATCATTGCTTATTTGATTATCCTCTGCCTATATAGCTCTGTGTCTGTGAACCTGTTTAATGGATTTTCAACTTAAACCAAGATCATGGTCCATTTTTTTAGTTTGGTAAAAGTTTTCCAAGAGTAACCTAATTAAGGTCAAAGGATATCATGCTTTTTTGTTTTGTTTTTTCTTGTAACATTTGAATTAAAAGAAATTTCAAGTTGAATTCAGTATTCTGCCACCACATCCTTCAACATGCAGTTTATTCTATTGAGACTGCCAAATTCACAGGGTAGTGGCACAATAGTAAATTCTTTCTGAAATTTCTATTTAATCAGGATTGATTTGTATGTGCTTGCTCATCATGTAGGTCAATATTATGACCTGGTACTAGGGATTTGGGGCAGTGTTAGTGATCATTTGCTCATTGCCAGTGCTGGAACTTTACATTTTGCATAGTTGCTGTGAAACCATATTATGAAACCTCATTGACTGCATCACAATCTGGCCATGCTACCATGCACAGTTGACCAAATTTCAGCATTAATTGGTGAAATCATATCATTTACTTTTTATTTCAACAGTAATCACACTTTAGTTATTGCATAATGTTACCAAGTGTCACCATTGGCAACTTGTCTAACTACAAGCTGAGTCTTAACTTTTTTAGTGCAATGTGCAAATTCATACAAACATAGGAAAACTTAAATATTTTGTATTTAAACCTTGATTATTAATACCAATTTGCTATAAAAGTAAATAAATTTGGCTTAGTGTTTGTTTTTTTTACCAACCTAGCGTGTGTGGTCCTTGTCATTACAGGTACTCTCTCTCTCACTCTCTCTCTCTCTCCCGCTCTCTCACTCTCACATTAAAGCTATAGCAGGAGAATCAAACTGTATGCCAAGGAACTACACACAAAATGTTTTAACTCTATTTCTGATAGCATCATGCTCTTTAACTCACTGGGCATGTTTTGGTTCAATAGAACCTTCATCAGCTATTCATAATATTATAATCTCTATCACCATAATTTGCTGTTAAGACATTTCTGCATGTTGGTATGGCCACATAGATAAACAATGTTAACATTATCTCCAATGCATGCATTATATAGCACATATATACGTGCCATGTGTACACACATACACGATAACCATACCATATGCATCAAGATAGTACCGTGCTAAATGCTAAATGAGCAGAAATTTGTCACAGGTTGCACCCAAAGATGAGACTAAATGTTATGCTCTAAAATAGAGAAGAAAATTTACAAAATTAGATTTGAAATATCATTTGAATCATGAGAGCCATTTAAAAGGAAGGCCTCAGTTTGTTTATCAAGATAGATGGTGTCATTTTATAGCATAACAAGTACAATAATAAAGAAATCTCTTGGTACCATCTAACTTTGAAAATGTATGTTCAAAGGTCAGCTAACTTGTACTGCCCTCTTGCAAATTAGATTGGAAATGAATGTTGTTTTCTACTGCTCTGTATTAAAATATCGTTTGTGACTGTTTGCTTGTTATAAACTATACAAAGAATATTTAAGAAAAATTCCATTTGTCTTAATTAGACCACTCTTGCCCAGATCAAATTTGTTAATTCCATTTTAAAACTGAGTGCAGAGTGCAAAACAGGGCCTACTCCATAGATTGACAATGCATTTAAAATGTATAACTACAGTAACAATGTGGTGTGAGTATTAACTTGAGATCAATAATTGCTATTCAGTGTAACTTTCAAAGGTGCAAACAATTTTCAAAAAAAATCCCTCTATTCATATTATAGTTGTTATTAGGACAATGAATGCTTTCTTGTCCCTTTCTATAAAATGTCATAAATGTGAAGATTTGTAATTGTATATTATGATAAAGCACTTCAACCAATGTAGTATTGTTAACTCTTGTTGTTATATTTGGCTTTGAAGATGTGAGATGTACATAGGGTTTCCAAAAGCCTCTGCTTAAGTTATTATTAATATTGTTATCATTATTATTCACGTAAGTGAAAGTATGTCTAATAAAGACAGCAGAATTAATATATGTACATGCCTATGAAGAACTTTTAGAATAGTAAGGAATCCTTTTTGCCTCTAAAATGCCAAAATAAAATAAACTTGTCAGAAAACAAACACCAAACTTAAAACTGTGTTGTGTGAATTGCAGATTTCTACTGTGTGAAAGTAAACATCGTACAAGTATGATATGCAAATATAATAATCGACTGTTAGCATGGATAACTGAAGACCAAAGCCACTCATGTGGCACACTCTAGTCATAAGACAATATTAACTCTAATAGCATTCATCTTTTAGTTCTTAATACCACAAAGTTAAGTACTTTTATGTGACAAAATTGCTGCTCTTAAATAACTATTTAAAAAATTGGCTCTTAAAGCCTGGTTGATTTGGTCTCATTCAGCATAGCTTAATAAAATTACTAGCCAGTCCCTGGGTTTTGTGATCACCAGGGTTTTAAAGCACTACTTGTTTGAAAAACGTTTTTCACGATTACCCGGCTTGTGGAGCGCATTTCCACTAACCAATCAAAGTTGATCTGGCCAGGCCCAAGCCGAGCCCTAGCTACACCTACCCACCAAGTTTCGTTAGTGTACGACCCCCAACCTCCAAGAAAAAGGGCGGACAAACAGACATGGCGTATTATAATATACAGGGTGTCTCAGAAAGAATTACACCCTAACTATTGGTGACCATAACTTCAAAAGTGAGTATCACATTTGATAAATTTAAAAAGAATCTTAAACCACAATTATTTTTCAATATTTTAATGTAAACAGCACTCGATTTAATTCAGTAGTTTTGAAGAAATAAGCGATTATGTAACACATGTCAATGGACACTTCCTTCCAAGTTTGTAATAAAGTGATTCAGACAGAACAGGCGAGAAATAATCAATACTTCTTTCATTTTCTTTTTCATTTTATTTTTTTTAAACAAAATAACAAATGATATTTGCACCAGGTTCAACATAATATTGCACATACATTACAATAGAAATTTACTTCTTTTCTTTTTCACTTAAAGAAATTGAAGAAAACGAAGAAATGTCACGGACATCTTCAGTCTTTTTGACAATTAATATTAATACCATGGCTGTCGCCAATCCAGGCAAATTTTTTTTTTTTTCACATCAGGCAGCTTTTAAGAATATTGAAAACGAAGTGAAGTTTGATAATCAACTAGTTGTGCATTAATAAAAATCTAAGAACGGTTTCAACCACCAAATGTTCACCTTTTTTCTGTTTGCTAAGAATTGATTCAGATGTGTAGATTTTCCGGTTTGATAAAATGCTTTCAAGATGTGTATATCCAGCATGCCAACAAATGCAAAGTAAAATTAAATGTAAAAAGTCAGTCGACCAAATGAACTCTTTAAGTTCATAAAGGAATACAATGTTTATACTCCTGGCAAGTACTTCATATAACACAAGTAGGCCTATATATTAAAATGCGGGAATTTTGAATTTGCAAAAACTTTACAAATAAAATTTTATTATTTAATGTAAAATCCACCATCTTATTGGAATAAGATGTCTAATTTGAATAAAAACTATTGTGAATAATCTTATTGTTCAGTTTATATACCTGTTAACGTATTGATTAAACTTCTCAATTCATTCTATGCAGTGCCACCCCATAGTTCAACTAACATATTTCACATTTTCTACAGATTTTATTGGTGTTGTTTTCTAATAAAGATGGTCATTCTTGTTATTTACCATGTTTTGTTTTTCTTGTTGGATTTTTGTTATAATTGTCACGGTAATTGTTTATTACTATAATAAAACGAACAAAATGGCATTGAACTCACAAAATATTAAACAAGGCCGGTTCTTTGGGGAATGAGAAGAAGACAGCTTAAACAAATAACACAAGTAATCAGCGGTAGTTAACATCAAATCTGCATTATTGTGAACAAACTTGGAAGGAAGTGTCCATTGACATGTGTTACACAATCGCTTATTTCTTCAAAACTACTGAACCGAATCGAGTGATGTTTACATTAAAATGAAGTAATTGTGGTTTAAGATTCTTTTAAATTTCTCAAATGTGATACTTACTTTTGACATGTTTGAAGTTATGGTCACCTATAGTTAGGGTGTAATTCTTTCTGAGACACCCTGTAGATGTGGTGGTGGTGATACATCTATCACCAGTGCACATTTATACAACATAAATGTGCAAGCACCTTCAATTGTAGCTGACATACCTTAACAACCTTGATTATTACAAAAAAATTGAGGGGTAACCTGGTTGGCAGAGGGTGGTGCAAGGTGAACCAAACAAGTCCTGTAGGATATCACATCCAATCCCAACAGCCTCTCTCAGGGCCTTAGACATTAATTCTTACTTGACTATCACTCAACAAGGTCTAACCACCTTTCCTTTTGTTTGTGTGTTTTTTTTTGTTTGTTTTTTTTGCATAGTGGTAGACGTATTGAAAAACAAAAATTAAGACATTTTGAACTCCTTAATCAATCAATTTTAGTTTTAAATTTTAAAATGAAGGGGTCAATTGAAACAAAAACATACCAGAAGGCAAATGTTGACATTTAGAAGCAAACTCTAAAACAGTATCAACAATTATTGTGAAATTGTTATTCTAAGGTAGATTTTAAAGTGACACTGGCACATTTTTAGAAAATGATTTTTTCCCAATTTGATCACAAGTGATAGTCTAGGCCATTGGCAGAATAGATATATTTTACAAATAAAAAATAACTTGCCCCCAAAACAGATAAGAGGCAAAAGACATCCAGGTAATTTGTAGGCTAACTTTTAAGTTCACCATAACTTTAAAGCCACTAGCAGCGATTTTTTCAAAATATAAACAAATCGCGCCCCTATTTTTCATGAAAGTCCATTTTTTTGCACTGTTGTATTGGAAATTGTTGTGGTAAAGACCACTGGGAGTGGCTAAGCTTAACACACCGTATTTGTCAAGAAATTATGATTTTTACGCTTTGTTTACTAATAAAAGTCAGGATCCGACTTTTTTTAGGTCTAGAAAAAAACCATAAAGGTCACAGACCGATTAAAATAGGTGCATGCTGTGGGAATGAACTCGGGCATGTGTTTTCTGGAGGGTGCACTATTTTTACAAATGTGCCAGTGTCTCTCTTTAAAGGGATTAGCAGCGATAATGCGAGAGAATCGAAAAAATGTGGAAATGCATTTTTATTAACTTATAAATCTGGGATAAGTGTGTACAATTCCATATAACTGCTTTAATGTAGAAGCAAACCACCAAATACGGAAAAATGAAGTATTTGAGGAAATTTGTCATACCATCACCCGCAAAATGACACAGCGACGGCATCTCAAAATCTGCACTAAACAGCTGATTGCGGTTTACACCAGTAGAAAATAACCAAAGATCAATAATGTTTGTGTCTGAGGTCAAACTGTATTGATCGTGGTGCACAATATCATGCTGAAAATCTGTGATATGCAGCGGGAAAGGCTTTTTTATCTCAAGTGGGAATTTGATACGCACGTATAGAAATTACAGAATCAGATAAAAAGTACTGCCCTGTCTTTAATACACGGATTTCAAGCCAACCACTTGCAGGTTATGTTCGCATATCCATGACAGTAACAAAAATATACAAAATATGAATTTTGATGATTTTTTTTATGTTTCGGATTAGCAAATCACTGCTAATCCCTTTAATGTAGATTCAATCAGAATGCATGTAGCTTTCACCAAGTTGGAGTTATGGGGACCTTAAAATACCATGTTGTCCATTTTTAGGTCGTCCGATAGGAAAGACCTTATGGCAGCATGATCCGTGTGTTGTCGTCGGCGGCGGCGTCTGCGGCGGCGGCGTCGTCGTGAGCTTTTCTTGTGAACAAAATATCTGGAGATCTGTGTGAGCTACAGGGCTGAAACTTGGTGGAAGGGTGCCGGGTTACAGATTCTCGAACTGATTAAATTTACAACAGTGTATATGCATTCTAAGTACCTAATTTGCATAATTAATTAGCATATTTGACCTATTTTCTTGATTTTCATTGACACTTTTTTGTGAACACAATATCTGGAGATCTGTAAGTCACACAGAGCTGAAACTTGGTGGAGGGGTGCGGGGTTAATGATTCTCAAACTGATTAAATTTACAACAGTGTATATGCATTCTAAGTACCTAATTTGCATAATTAATTAGCATATTTGACCTATTTTCTTGATTTTCATTGACACTTTTTTGTGAACACAATATCTGGAGATCTGTAAGTCACACAGAGCTGAAACTTGGTGGAGGGGTGCGGGGTTAATGATTCTCAAACTGA